>KL266084.1:7806-68230 GCA_000699545.1 Podiceps cristatus | reverse complement strand
TCGACTTGTGCACATCCAAGTGCCGTAGCACTGGTCACCAACCAGTTCTTCGTGGATGAACATCTTAGGAACATCTTAAATACTATTCTTGCTTTGTTGTAGAAAGGACAGCAATAGACTGATTCCACATATCATTTTCTTTATCAGAAGGTGGTGTAAGACAGTGAACATAATTTTAATACCATTTCAGAGGGGCAGGATCCATCCTTAAATGTTCTTCTAGTCACTAAATTCTACTTTGATGACATGATTATTGTTTAAATGTAGGAGAAAGCAAGAGAGTTTTTATACAGTGTGGGTGTTTTCACCTGTTGTATGTAGGAAAAAAAAAAAAGCCCACAGCTTGAAGCACATCAGAGTAGCAGCGGTAATTA
Organism: Podiceps cristatus; assembly: GCA_000699545.1. Lineage (NCBI taxonomy): Eukaryota > Metazoa > Chordata > Aves > Podicipediformes > Podicipedidae > Podiceps > Podiceps cristatus. The sequence goes on along the minus strand of KL266084.1, from coordinate 67,856 downwards.
GGTATTGGCATATCATGCAAGGAAAAAAAAAAGCTTGAAAAATAATAAAGCTTAATAAAGTTTTAGTATCCTAAAGCTACACAAAAAGTTCTCAAAGGGAAATGTAAATTGTGAATGTGGAACACTTATGATCCTTAGAAGGGATAATCAGTAATAAACACAGGGAATAAGAACAAAGTATCCCACGTAAGTCTGTGTAAGGACCAGGATCGCACATCCGTATGCAGGCCTTCACGTGGCCAGATAGCTTTTTACAAATACCAATTGCCATATCACACACGGCACCTTCCCACAGAAGTTATTATACCTGTTAATCTCCCCAAATATCTACATGCAGTGACAGCATCTACCAGGAAATTTGCACCCAACAGAAATGAGAATCCTGAAAGAATACTGTTTTCTGAATCCATTTAAGATCCCCAAAACATTCTGGACCAAATTTTTCATCGGAACAATTCCTTTACTGTTCTAAAACTTTTACAAGTAGTCTTTCATATGTTTTATAGCCAATGCTTCCAAAACATCATGTAACTGTGTTACTAATCATGATAAGAACCAATAAAGCATTTCAGATAGATAAAGTCTTAGAAGACTGTGGTAACAACAGGCATTTATATATCTGTTTTCTGAAATGAGCTGACGATTCAACTGAAAGGAAAAATCAGGGTAAACCAAATTGGAATCCACATATTCACACGGAAATCTGGAAAGATCTAGAACAGTTTGTACCAGCTGAGATTTAGTCTCCTGTCTATTAGAGTCAACAATGAACACTGGCAGGGTCAGCTGGAGCTGAGCAGACGCAGGTCGGACACGCTGGCAGGCAGCAGGCTTTCGCTCCCTCCCGTTCTTAGAGCCAGCTGCTCTGAGCTGCCTCGCTTGCAGCCACATAGGTATTTCTGGAGTCTGGAATTTCCAGCCTTTTAGTTTCCATGTTCAAGTACAGCCTCCCTGACAGGCTTGCCCTACAATTCTAATTGGGGCCGGTAGAAAATGTTAAGACTTTAGCATTTGTTTCAAATTGGAAGGCAACCAAATTTTTGAAAGCTTCCTTAAAATGGAATTGCTTTTCTTTACCCAGATAGAAATGCTGGATGACATGTTAAAAATAAATATTAAATTGCCCCCACTGAGCCCAATTTTTTATTCATTAGAGTTTTTCCCCTTATTTGTTTGGCTTTTTCCCTTGTTCAACAAAAATATTTTCCAAATTAGCACATTATATAAGAATATTTCATGTATGGACAAAATTGTTCTCTGCTTCACTCTCCTTGATATTTCTCAGTACAAAGATACAGGGAGTCAGTGAAACAGGAGTCTGCATTCTGCAGCTGAATTACGTTACAACAACACAGATGGAACTTTAGCTGTAAAGCCATATTTTTAGCCAAAGCACAGTTGAAGCGGTGTCATCCAATGTACTTAGAGACATATAGAAAGACGCTTGCAGTAATGCACATTTATCACTTTTAGTGAATGGCTGATACACAGTACCCTGGGTACTCTGCCTTGGAGAAGTACAATCATTTAATCTTATATTTTTTTTTCCTCCTTTAACAGGAAATAATGGAGTATTCTATTCCCATATGTGGCTTCATACTGGTGCTTCATTTGGCCAGCACTCAAACTATTCCTCCCTTTGTACCTGTGTGTGAAAACGGCTATTTCATGGGCACTTGTGTAATTGTTCCAGGGCGAAACATTTTCCATTTCTGCCAGAGAAAGCAGATATTCTTTGTACGAATTGTGAAATTCCATCTCCAGAGCACAAGTGTGAATTTCCATACATTTGCAATTGTCAGAGGGAATGTTCAATGTTTTCGTGGCAAAATGATCATTTCCAACAGCAAAATCCCCTCATTTTATGGAGGATTTGTGGTGGGATCAGAACCATTTACCTTTATGACAAAGTATTGCTGTGACGTTTCTCTGCTACGGGGAGGTTTTAATTCTGGCATATTGCATATCTGAGATTAAAAATTAGAAAAAATATTAAATGCGAATTTGAAAGCACTGGAAGGATTCAGAATTTAAAAGAACTAAGAAAGACAAGGGTTTGAGTACAGTTCTCTGCACACACACATATTCACAGTTCTCAGTTCCTGGGCTTTGATGTCCCATACAGAAACATCAGTGAGGTGCTGGACAAAGCTTTCTGGAAGGATGAATATACACCCCTCCAACAAGTTGATCAAGGAGTATCCTGTGAATACGCAGAAGGGCAGCAGTAGCCCCTTCTCACTGTAGCTTGTCACTAGCTTTAGAAGATTAAAACTCATTGGAAGCAACTCTTCACCCAGTCCTTCCCCATTAAAGAACATTACTGTTACAGCTCTGTGAGGAGTAAAGAAAGATCTAAAAGATCTATTAAATGCTGGAGGCTTTGGAGCCTCTTCTGGAAAAACGCAGAATTTTGTATTGCTTTGTTTCTGGTAAACAGGATGCAGAGCTTGGGAACAGAGTAGGGAGAATTATTCCTAGTAAAAAAGACTTAAAGGGAGAAGCAGCCAAGGAGACAGCATGGGATGGAACAGGCTTCCTCTTGGAAAGCCTGTTGCTACTAGTAAGGAAAGCACTGCTTTTCCAAAGAAAAGATGCTACGGAACAGCTGAAGGGCTACTACTTCTAACCTTAATGACAAGCAGACCACCACAAGCTAGTCGGTGTTTTCTGAGACATTTAATATTTAAGGAGATGAAAACATTCATTTCTTTCATCTGGAAAGTTTCATACTTCATAGTAAGAAGTCTTCAATAGTATTTTATAAACTGATAAAACAAAGTCAGTCAGAAACAGCTTTTTGAAGGCTGTTTCTCTTGCCTTCCTCCTCAATGGGAAATAAGAAAAAGGTAGAAAGCAGCTACAAAAGGCTGGAGAGTGGGGGTGGTCAGGGTGCAGTAGGCTGTGTTATGTATCCATGACTACACCTTGAGTCCTCCCTAGAAATAGCATTTAATTCATCTCAAAAAAGCAAAAAAGTTAATTATTGAATAAATGAGAGAGCCCCACCTACTGTTGTTTTCATTGTATACATTTCTAGATACACATACACACTTCATGCAAATATAATTCATTAATGTATGGATGGGCATTTCTTTTATAGGAGCTCTAATTATGGATTATAATACCACATTGTGTATGTTTTGCATATGCACCCCACTGCTTAACCTGCATTTAAAATCTAAAAATATAAGTGGATTTCTTCCCATCACCCTGTGATTCAGGCTTTCCTGGTTAATATGAGCATACACACATACAAAAAGGTCCTCAGGGAAAGATTAGATTTTTTTCAAAAAGCCCTGAAAACCTTCTGGTCAGCAGTTGACAGAATGAATATTTATTTCGCTAGCAACACTGGGGTTTACAGTCACAGAGGTTCCATCAACCATTACCGTCCCTACTAGATTATCTGACACGTGGCGTTTTTCACCCAGACTCTCTATACTCATGTGTAAAGGAGAACAAAGTATTCCAGCCATGTGAACATCCCTTGAAGTGGCAGAGGTTTTGTAGTCCAAATAGAAAAGTCTAAAAGCAACATGCATGGAAGATAGGATATATATTATTCTCAGTTTAAGTATGTTGAACCACAGTATGCAGGAAGTTAGTGAAGGTACCATCCAGACAATTAAATGTCTTCTCACGGCCGACACCTATCCAAGACATCCCCTGCTCATAAAGAATGCAACACTGAAGTTAACTCCCAGCACACACGAGGCTTTTAAAAATGTCTGTTTCATCTGTCTCCTTGTCACTTACTTTGCTTTTACTTTAGTTTCATGTGAATTGGAATTCCAATTGCAAAGGGAATTTTTGAAAGGACTTTCCTGAAATCCCATGTCCAAAGTGGGAGGCATATTTTGAAAAAAACAAAACACGTTCTTGTAACCTGTCGCAATAATAAATCAGTATCACGTTTTGCAGGTAACATCTTGTCTTTCAAGTCTTACCAGTTACTACAAGTTCACAGTTTGGTGCAATTTTAAAATAGCAGCAGAACTGTGTCAAAACTACAAGGAAAAAAGACCTCGTGCAAGCAAAGTGAATTGAAATAGCTAATAAAATGTGACAGCTGGAGAAAAGGACCAATTCATGTATCACATTGAGAATGGCAACAAGCTTCAAAAACCTGTTAGCTGGCAGCAATTGTTCTGTTCTGTCAGTTTAATAGGTGATAAGCCAAAAAGGTGGAAGGAAACCCTCCACATTATACGTACATTTATTTCCACAATTTCATAGCAGTGTTTTGATCGTGCTTTTAAACAAAACGCTCTGAAATATGGTTGCCAGTGTCTTAATAAAGCTAAATAGAAATTATTTTATAACTTCCTATTTGAGTATTATTTTCTTCAAATGAAGTACACACGTCTGTCTCGCCTGACCTTCTGCCCCTTTTTTGCTCAACTGTAGTACTTGGTGGCAACAGGTGATATGGTTTTACTTGCCCCCCAGAAGATACTAGAACATTTGAGACAAGTCAAGTAAAGGACATGATCATAAATATTGATTGATTTTTGTTTAAATTACGCAATATATTTGATGCTGAAATGTTTAATATTATTTTCATTTTACAAAACTTTGAGAAATAGCTTTAGCCGAAAATTCTGACAATTTCTAAACAATATATTTAAACACTTCATACGTGATGGTACTTTCAAAACCTGAATGTTTATAAAATTATAGTAAGCATTGATAACTCACAAATGAGAGAGAACACCTTGTTCTTGGTACTACAAAGCACTCTACACCAACCTCAAAATACATAAATTTTCATAAATTAAAAAAAAAAATAAATCCATTTTATTTTAACTTTAAATAATTTTGGTTTGTTTTCTGTTTGGCCACTGAATGGAAACAAGAAATTTTGAACTTTCCAGTTTTCAATACTGAAGGGTTGAATAGATTTGTATGATTTTCTTCAAAGAAAAGACTTTATAAGTCTGTGCAAGAAACAAAAACTGTCCTTTCTAGCATCTGTGAGGGAAACAAATCTAGAATGCAGGACTGGAAAGAAGCACCAGAATTTGAAAAATTAGCAAACTTGATTCATCACTGTGTGCCTGCAGAATGAAATTCAAAGTGGATGGGTAGAACATTCTTTTGAACTTTCTCCTCTCCTCCTACACCCCTTGCCACCATTAAAATCTGAGGTGTAGCTGTGCTCCCACCTGTCTTCAAAAGTCACCTGCTGTGCTTGCCCCAAAATATACATTAGTTGATTAAAGAAGATGCACAGCATTACATGCAACAGAATATCTCAGATTAAGAACAGGCTCCTGCTGTCTTGAGAACAACTTTTCAGAACTTAAAAGCACGTATAGGTATTGGATATAGTGTGAAAATATCTGAGCTTAAATATATTTGTTATAGGTTTATTATATCCATAAAAAGCTTGGGTTTTATTCACAGTATTTATGTAACATATACGACTTCCTTATCAGAATAATTGAGGATTAGGAATGCAGTTTTGAAAACCATATTTAAGAAGAGACAAGTTGCTCCCTGAGTATTTGGAACATATCCTTGAAGAACATGGCATTATGCACAGACTAAAATCTAACATTTCTAACTTCTTCTGCAGAAGTGTATTTTTTTAAGGATAAGCCACACAATACCTTTGTTGTTTGCATGATACTAGGGCAAGAGTGCTTTAAACAGTCTGTTTTTTTCACTCGGGGACATCACTGGAAAGCTGTGGCAGCAAAAAATACTTTGTTAAATACAAGTGCAAAATCCAATGGCAAAAAAGAAAGGAACCTAAAGTGGTGCAATACACTGCTGGCAAGTTAATAGCAATACTCTCACAATATTGTTGTCCGTAACACCGGGAGGCCAGACCATATAGTCTGTGGATTTTTTTTTTTTTTTTTTAGCACTGGCTCAAAGCATTTATGACATGCAGTTCTTCTTATTAAACTACTAAAATAACTTACTCTGAGGAAAAAAAAAAAAAGTAACGGCAAGTCTGATATTTAATGCAATAACTTGCTAAATAGTTGAAAGTTTCACTAGGCTGCTGAATAGCCCCGTACTGAAACCCTTCTCTGATTCCTAGATCTGCTTTTAAAACATACCCCCTCCTCTGAACATACCAGCGGTGATTTTGTTGGCTGATACCTATAAATTTGACAATCTCAGCTGGGTTCTTACTCTGTCTTGTTCTCTAAAATGACAGGGCTTCCTGAGACTGAGTGTACCTAGGAGGTAGGAAAGTAAGTATTGTTTGGAGTCAGGACAAACAGGAGATGGGCATGTCATAGACAGTTTCGGACAAACTAAGATGAAATGAAGAAATGTGTGTACATCTGCTACTAATTTTGCAGAATGTTTACCATTCTGTCCTTAGAAATACACGCAGATTGAGTGCACTCCAAACAGATAACAAAGTCTTGTGAAGCGTAACTTTTTTAAACTTCCATATTGCTAACTATATAACCCACAGAATCCTCATGATCAGTTAGGACCTTGTGCGAATATCAATTTTCACATCACGTGGGAGTGTGAAAAATGGAATTTTCTCTAGGACACATCAAATGACTGGGATTAAATTTGAAGGGCCAGACATTTGGAATAATTCCACTGACTTTTCAGAGTTAGGCAGCTTTACACCACTTGAGAGTCTGGCCTAAGATACATATTAAGCTGTTTAAAGTATTTCAAGCATTCTAGTAGTATCTTCTAATATCAGCTTTAAAAATGTGTTGCAGACTCAGAAGTATGTTAATATCAGGTGTATTTTTTCCTCATATAACAGACTCAAAGGAGAAAAAAAATTAGGAATATCTGAATTATTGTAACTGCAAGCTCATATTCCAAATCTGATACTACCTTATGGATATCAAGAAGGAGGAAGCTTTCCAATAATACTCACATGAACTTCAACTTAAGTCATAGAAAAGTAGTTTTGAATATCACACATTCAGAACAGTCAAATTAATTATCATAGAAAGGTGAAACTGGAGACTGCAAGTAAAAGGCATACAGGTTTAAGAAGCATGTGTGTTTACAGTTTATTTAGAATGAAAAATGTTTTAGAAATTTAAATATAGCATATCTATACCAACCGGCTCCAGCTATTTCTCTTATGTATAAAATGTTCTGAGCCACAAAGATTTTCTGCCAGCTTCAAGTAGAATTGAGTTCTAAGAGAAAAGCAACTTCTAATGGCAAGTTCAATGCAATTTAATGGTGTGTGAATTTTAAATAATGCAAAGTGAGAGAATATCAGCACAGCTTAATGCTACAGACTGTGGGAACAGATTTGTGGTTGTACTTTTGTCTGCATCTTTATTTTCCAGGTATACCAGCCGCAGCGGGGCAAGAGATTTCAGATTGACTTCACAAGCCTACGTGTTTCCCAAGTCCAATAAGGAAGGTCGCAAACTCCAAGGAAAAGCTCTTTGAACTCCTAGCATGCTCCGGTTCTCCTTCATCTTCTCAGGTGTTAGTACTTTCATCATGACCTAGCAAGATTATATGACAACTAGCAAAACAACTCCCTCTTTTTTGTCTATACTGCCTCTTGTAAAGACACCCATATCCTTTTAACTTAGCTGGCTATATAGATCAATATTGCTACCGAGGCATACGGGTCAGCGTAGCTGCAAAGCCTCCTTGAACAGCTACGTAAATTCTCAGCTGCCAGCATGTGGTGAGCTTCTGGAGTAGCTGGGCTAACCAGTTAAAAACTGTCTGCGGTGACTGCTGAGTAGACGTGCCCTGTGTCATTACGACAGGGTGGACGTCCGAAGAACATACAAATGGCAAATGCAATGGTGGAAATTTATAAAAAGCCTGAAGATGCTATTATTGATTTATCATTATAAAGAGCTACAAGTTAGGTTTCCAAATTCAAATAAAAACTAAAAAGAAGCTGGGTAGCTAATACTCCTTCGAAATCCTATTTATACAGAGTGATGAAGTAATCCAAAGATGTGAGAACAACTTAAAACTTGAGGATAACTGGAGAAATTTGTAACAAGTCTCACCTTCATTCAGCCATGTTGTTGTATGCCAAAAATAATAATAATAATAAAAAAAAAAGGATGGCTTTGTATGGACTGTTGTTACCACTATATTAGAATCTCCTCACCCACACCCCCACACCCCCCCCCAAAAAAAAAACAACAAACCCCAAACAACTTATTGTGGAAATAATTACATATACTAATGTGCACTGCCACCTCACTAAGCCCTCCTGGCCTTTGTCTAAGTATAGTTCAGTTTCAGCCCTAACTTCTCATCTAACTCTGGCTGATGAATTTTCCCTGATTTAATATCATCTAGCTTCATCTGATATTTAATTGCATTTACATAAAATAAAAACCTAATAAGAATCACCAACTGTTGACAATGCATATCCTGTCTTTTATCTCATATACCAAATAGTGTAATTATACTGGATCCACATGAACCCTCTAACTGTTCTTAGGTTTATTTATCTACATTTTTCATCAATAAAAATGTTAAGTACATTTCTGAAAAGTCTTTATCTGTCAAGTCATCTCTCTCCACTGGCACACACTTGGCCATCGTATGCCTGAAAAATAAATGGCTGACTCAAGTCAATAGGTTGTAGGTGAAATAAAAAAAACTTCCATGAAGCACTCAGCTACCACATATTTTCAGCCAGAACTGCTAAAGATTTGCAGATTTGTATCTGAAAACAAGGATCTTAAATTATCCTTTAGTGAATCCAAACTATATTTTAATAGCAACAGGCATTTTAACCTTGATGTTCTACTCTACAATTTAACAAATTAGACATGGTTTACCAGAGTTTAGTTTCACTTCCTCTGTAGAAGTATCATGTTGTAATTAGGTGAACTCCTACGACATAAGTGAATATACTATGTGGATTGACCTTATATATAAAAAAAAAGTTCAGATTGCTAAATTTGACATGAAAATGCTATTATAGATTCAGGGTGATTAATAAATCAACACAATCCTTCTCAACTTAGCAGTCAGTATTTTTTCAAAGCCTTAAAATGCTTATTTCACTTGTGTTATTTTTGAAAATAATGTATTTTCCATATTATTTTTTTTTTCTCTGAAATCTTTTGCAACTTCCCAACTGTAACATTACCTTTCCCCTCTTTGAGCTTAGCAATTTATTATTCTACATTCTCCTTGATGTCAGATGGGACTACTAATATAGTAGGCACACATTCCTGACTGTAGCACAATTCTGTGTTTAAAAAAAAATCCAATATAAAGGGGAAAAAAAAAAAAGGAATAATATAAGGATTCAGATTTTCTTATTTTATGTTAAAAAGTACAGTTTTGTCTTCTATTATTCCTAGTGAAAATATAGAAATTATCTCTGATTATTTTCCTCAACACATTTTTCCACAGTGATTTCTTAGCAATCACTGAAAAACAAATCTTTGCAATGATACTACAATATCAGAAAAAAAACCAAAAACCAAGACATAAAACCTTTCCAACAATCTATAAAGCTCTAATCACGAAATGAAAAGCTTTCAATATATTTCAGAAAATAATTCTGTGCACAAATGCAAATGCCAAGCTTCTGCACAAAGAGATTTCCATTTGGCTTCCATTTCCAAATCATGAGTATAACACTGATTTTATCTTCCAAGACAGAAAAATTAATATTTTGTACAAAATAATGTATGGTCATTGCAGTGTCAATATTCTGAAACACTGATTTAGAAATACTCTTATTTAGTATAAGTTCTTCATTAATAAAGGATATTTATTTTGTATTGGGAAATCTTCAGTCATTTCAACAGAAATATGTAGGATCTATGAACAGTTATCCTTGTGATGTTGCAGGTCTGTCAGGATTAGAGGGTATATGGAAAAGTCTAAGGTGTCTACCTTGATGGACAAAAGGTAGTATTTCTTTTTCCTTTCTTTTCTTTTCCTGCAAAAATGCCTAGCACTATCTGCACTAGTGCATATATAACCTCACTGAATTCTGTTAAAAGTATTATCTTTTTCTGCATCATCATTGCCTTATTAATGTTTCCTTAGTTTTAAGAAACAAGTTTGAAACAGGGTGAAATCAGTGCTGTACTTCTGCATAACATTATGTAACTTAATCCTACCGGGACAGACCTTGAAATAGAAAAAAGGTCCAGTTCTATTCAAGTAAATGCGAATTTTAAGAGTTAAGATTGAATTGTGTTGATTTTAATAATTTAACAGCATGATATGGAGTAATTCGTGAAGAATGAGTCCATAATGTGCCTCCACGAAATTGAAAATACCTTTAAAACCTTTTGTAGGGCATGAAAATAATTTGAATTTTGTTTATTTGTTTCTATGTTTTAATGCACGAGAGATGCCAAAATATTTCTTCCCAGGAGTATTTTACAATTCTTGATCATTTCTGCCTGTAAATGGGTTGCTCAGTGTAGCTTATTTGTTTGTTCCTTAACAGCAATTTCAGAAAAGGGATTTAATGAGCCAAAGAGAAGCCAAGACCAAAGTGACTTAGGACTAGTTTGTTCAGTATCTATCCTCACTTGGCAATTTTAATCCGCACTCTCTCAGTGTCACTTAAGCTGTGATGTCAGGGGAGAAAACTCAGATTTCATAGAAAGTGTTTTTGTAGTAAGGGAAGGAATAGGAGGGGAAAAGCCTCTCCCTCTTTTGCTCATAAAGCTAACTATTTAGGAAACAGACAATATGAACACTGTAAGTATGACAGGCATAATTATGGTTCATAGTTGTTCTCCCCATTACCAGGAAGGAGAGGAAAAAAAATCAAAAGAAAGAGCATACGAGGCTCGCTAAAAAACTCTATAAGCTCTACAGAAAACGTGGTCCCACTGACACTAGCCCAAATGCCTCCAGGTGATGTAATTTGCATTTACTCCTGCGTAATATTTTTTAAAAATACAAAGATAACGAGTGCACAGTTAGCTTCTGCTTGTCAGGTTCAAGCACTGCTGGCTGTTTAATTACCAACCCGCGAGCACACCGACGTCGCTGGTGGTGCCGTTTTGTGACACGGGGCAGCCTGACCTAAAGGGCATGGTTTGCTGTGCTTTCCCTCCACCTTGCAGAGCCTTCTGGCAGCAGCGTCAGGAAGGTTGCAGTGTGCAATGGAGAAGACAGGGAATATAAAGAGGTTTACAAACAGTTTAACCCTTTTCTCAGTCAAAATACTGAAAACTCATCCCTGCTGAGTATTATTAAGGTGTAAAGTGAATTTAAAGCAAGAAAATTTATCTCTGCCTGTATTCTCTTGTCCTGCTAGGAAAGTAACTGAAGTGTCTGTACTGAGGAGCTCAGCATTCCAAATGCTGCTTGTGGAAAAAAACCTCGTTATCTTCGCAGAAATCCTAGTCAAGTACTTATTGTAAGAGATATCCACAGACAGTGGGAGATGGATTTGCTCCAGAAAAGTAGGAACAAGTTTCAGCAACAAGAGGCAGAAAAAAGATGGGAAAAGTGTGCATGGGGCGGGGGGGAAGAGGAGTACAGGGATAGGGGAATAGGGCTCATTTCCTTGCCTTGCGGGAGAGCAGAAAAGGAATTTAATCATCAGAAAAGAAAGAGATCTAAAAAAAAAAAAAAAAGTATCTCTCTAGCAGGAAGAACTCATGTCATTTCACCAGTGTCAACTTCATTCTATAGTAGTTGCCCATTTCTTTGTACCAGTACCATCAAGACATGTATGTTTTCTGAGAACAAAGATCCTTCTTCCCTTCCCCCAAAATAATCAACGTCCAAAAAAACTTTAATGCAAATCAAGACTGATTTTGTTCCTGTTTCAGGATTTTTTTTTTTCTTTTTCAAAATAAACTCAACTGAAGACTATAGAAAGCAATAAATTGAATATGCCAGTTTTCTTGTAAGCACAGTATTTTTCAGAGTGCTTTTAAATCTGGAAAATCCAGAACATGAGATATAAAAGTATTTTAGTCCACAATCAATCTATCATGCTGGCCTACTTTCAGGCAAACGTGTTAAGGAAAAAGAAAAGAAAATGAAAGCAAGCTAAAAGTGACAGAGTGTAATAGCTGTAGTGTGTGAATAGTCCAACCAATGAACTTTCTTGACCTACACAGAAAATGAAAAAGGTGAGCTTGTAGGAAGATGCTTCATTCATATTCCTGATAAAGAGTCACACTGGTTTACCATACATAGCCGCAGACTGCACTTCCACTTTGAACAACAAAATAAAATGATCTTAGGAAAGGGGAATGGAAAATTCCTCTTCTATAAATAGATTTCACAGGTGACATAATATAAAAAAAGACAGGTTTCCCATAAAGAGCAAGCATACTGCAGCTTTGACTAAGACTGACGAGTCTCTGCAGGGTCCCAGCAGTAGCACACTGAGAAAATCCCTATCAGCAATTTTTATTCACCTTCCACCCCCTACCAGCTCTAATAACACCTGCTAAATTTATTTGCACGCTCTGCTACAGGAAATAAAAAATGTTGTTTTGAATGATGCTTTTTAAATGTCGTCTGGAATGCAACATCCTTTGTGACAGAACAAAGTAAAATACCCTTTCAAGGAAGGCATAATGATAAAGATTAGCACAGTGGTCCCATTCTTTGCGACAAGTGATGTAAGAGCATCTCCTCACACCCCCCTGTATCTGTGTTGTTCACAGGCATATAATTGTTTTATGGATTCTCTCTAGCTCCTCATGAGCCTCTGGGTCCCATCCTTTTCTGTCCTTCCCTTCCACTTGATTTCCACCATCATGTGTTTCTTCTCTAACAGTAGTGCCTCTTGCTCGCTCATTTCCTCAGTTTATCAAAACTATTCAAGTTGTTCGAAGGTACAGGGAAAAAGGAGGAGAGAAATCCCCAATCCCTCCAAACCCTGAGATACTGTAGCTGTGAAAGAGTGATGGAAAAGCAGACAGAAGTAGCTTACAGACAGAGCTTCATGAGTGTGAAGGGGATTCTCAATGGCTTGACATTCCTTGTCACCACTCGATTGTCCTTTGCCTTTGCCCCTTGCCATACCACATCCTACCTCGACTACTTTGTATCAGAAGCTTTCCAGTGGGATTACTTAGATCCGTGACCAAAAAACGTATCAATGGAATTAAGTTAACTGCCACAGGCAGATTTTTGGCAAGAGGTGAAGTTGGGTGACTATTACTCATCACAATTAGAGAATCTAAAATTACCATATTAGTAATCAGCCAACTGCTTATTTGTCACTCCATCCTTGAAATTACACATTTTACACACATTGTGCCATTTCAGGAAATGACATCAAAAGCATGTAGGCCTTCTTATATAATTCAGATGTTCTTAGTAGAGTGCAGCATCTGCCCCAGTAATAACTACTTGTGTGTCCTACATTCATAAGTACCCACCTATCTGTAAGAATATACACAGCCTGGATTTATAACAATTTCTAACATAATTTAAAATGTTATAGCTACAGAGTGATTTTCAATACCACAACATGGATGTTAAAGGAGACTGCCTGAGAGTTGACATGTTTTGTTAAATTTTATTTACATTTACTTGCAAATTAATTCTAATTGCCTGCACACCTGATACATAGATGAGAGTAGAAAAGTGGGACAAATCCTCATAAGGAGACAAATACTAAGTTTGAGGGGAGAAATAATAACTTAAAGAAAACACTACAGGCCTTTGAATCAGCATCCTTCCACTACTGCTGCCATAAATTAAAGGTTGGGACAATAGTAAAGTAGCCTTGTTTCACTGCAGCTTTTTCAAACATGAGTAACTAGGATACTATAAAGAGAAAATCTGTTTTGAACTGGTGGACTTGTGGTTCCTTCTGGTATGTGCTGAGGTACATCCTAGAAAAGAAACTTAAGTTTCAGTATATCTGAATATTCTGGATCCAAGACCACTGATAAATCCCTCCATTTCTAAGGCAGTTAAAGATATTATGTCTTTCTTTTATGTCTGCCAAGAAACGTTGGTCTCGTACACCACAGAGCAATCCCATGCACGTCTATACAGACACCCAAAGAATTTGGTTAGCCTTTATGTAGACGTGAAAAAACATTAGCAATCATACACCAGCTGATTCACCTCACAGAGAGACATTTCATGAAGTTGTCTCCTCCCTTTATGTAATATTTTTTCCCCCAACAAATTCAGAGACTTTAATATTTTAAAGACTTTAAACAATGTAAGATGTCTTTTGTAATGGAACAAAACCCAGAAATGGGTTGATTGACTGCACACTGCTTGCACAGAATTGGCAACGAGGGCTCTAAAAGATCAGATGAGCCAATAATCAATAAATGAAGAATATGTAACCAACTGGAAATGTGCCAAAGAAACCAGAGCCCATTGCAGAATAAACAAATACACACACCCCACACTCCCCACAATGCGTGTTTAGTTGTGTGGATCTTTAAAGTCCAGATGGAAAAATCCATCTAGCTCCTAAAAATCCATATAGCTTATCCTTACTAAGTGTTTACACAGGGTTTAAATATAGTGCACTTACTTACATGAAAAAAGATTTTTTACCTCTCTGAAAAGATACAATAGAAAGCTGAACAAAAATCCCAAACCAAGGAAATAGATACTAAAATTATTCTGGTTGGTGAATGACTTCAGGTGTTTTCGATGAGTACTTAGTTTCTATAATAATTATGCTCTAGGCAGCAAGGAGGAAATGCAGTGTCAGCATTACGCTATTCTTTTGTTGCTTGGAAAGCAAAAACCTACGCATTTTGTATTGCATTTAACTACAAGATAGTAATATCACTACATTTATTTGTATCCTATTTAGCTAACTTGGTAACCTAACAGTTGTTATTTCGTATTATTCTTTCTGAATCTTTTTAATGTGGCATTTCCATATCCATATGCTTTAAGACAATGTTGATGGAAACTTCATTAGGGACTAGATCCTGGATGAAGAGAACCCTCTCTATTTAGGGAAATAAATCAGTGAGTTTTCTTCCCTGAATATCTCATAAAGATCTGGTTCACTGACTACAGGAAGCAGGGACTGCGTAGGGCAGCTACAGAGTGTCCCGCTACAGTGTCTGCTCCTATAGAGCAAACACTCTGCCTCCATTAATGCTGATAAATAAACGTGAGCAAGTCAGGAGACAGTCAAGTATTGGACCTCTTGTCATTTACTCTGCTTAACTGTTAGTTCAGTTCTCGTGCCTATTCAGGACAGCTAAAACTGTCTCCAATATCTTAGGCAAGCTTTGAGGGATACCTAAGTATTACATTCAGTATTATTTCTGCTTCCCGTGTGAGATCATCCTGGTCCAAGGCCTCCATCTGTAGTTACAAGCAGTCTGCTCTACTTGTATGAGTGTCGATCAGTTTGCAGAGCCTGCCTTGGAGCCAGGGCTCATTTTCCAACCATTTTTTATTTAACATTAAAGATTAAAGCAGGCTCCTGGAATACATAAAAAAAAAAAAAATGGCGAGAATCAAAGCCCCAAATGTGTTCCCTGATGATATCAGCCTCAGTCATAGCAGATTTTGAAGTAAGTGTATCTCAGAGGTGTTCAGACCTTTTCCATGCCATTTGTATTACCAGGTATTAATCTGTTCTGAATCTGACATCTTACTGAGCAAATATCTCCAAGTTCTTAATGGTTCAAGATGGTGTTAATTCATTATTTCATTTTTCTGCTGAACTGAAACCCAGTCTTAAACCCAAGTTGCTTAAAAATTTAATCCCCCAAACGCTAGAAATGATGCAATTTAAACTTGTAGCATGTGGGGGTTTTACTAGATGACCTTTAAAGGTCCTTTCCAACCTGAACTATTCTATGATTGTATGATTTCTGAACCTAATAAATGTATAACAGTTACAGGGACCAAAACCTGAACACACTAAACTCTCAGAACTATTCTAGGAAATGCATAGGCTGCAGCTTTTCTGAAAGAATGCACCCGGGGCATAAACCCACATGACTGCTCAAAATTCTGTGAGGCTTTTTGTGGCTTTACATTTTCCTGTCTATCTCTTCCCTAACACTTTTTTTCCTTTTCTGGACACTGATGCACAGATGAAAATGCTGAAGCTTAACAAAAACGTGGTTTTGATAAGAAGAAACACAACGCACTGAACTGCCTTGTTGGGAGCAAGAGATGATTACAAGAGAGATGATTATTGCCCTCCCCCCCAGCTGCATGGCTTGAGCTCCAGTACTGGCCAATTACAGAAGTAGAGAGATTTGTGGCACGCAATTTGATTTTAAATGCTGTCAGGAAAGCTATTTTGGAGGGAAGGGGATTGGGAAGCGGAAAACTTACAAATCCTTTCTTCTGCTTTCCTCCCACCATTTCAGACATTAATTTTGCTTCCTTGCACCTTTGACATAAATAATAATAAAACAAACACACACCAATAAAAAAGATTATTCCATTTGTGAAGACAAACAAGTGCCTGCGTCAGCTGTATTTTACTTGTCTGTTTGTCCATAATTATATAGATATCAGCAATATTTATATTTATGAAGCTCTAGCCCACCAAAAGGTACAACACAGAAATATCAAAGGCACTCACTAGAGTGGAAATAAATTAGCATGTTCAGACTAAACCATTGTATGTTTTCACTTGGAGCATTTATTCCAATCTAGAGTTGAATAGTATTCCTCAGATGAAAATTTTTGTCTGAATTGTAAGGGCTACACAGCTTCTTCTAAATAACAATATACCCAGATTCTGTAAACAAATGTTAGTGGTAGTTTTGAAATTGTCCTAAAACTCCAAATAGATATAACCAACTTTAGGTTTTTTCCTTCTTGTTTTGGAAAGAGGAGGAAAAAAAAAAAAAAAAAACAAACAAACTGTGTAAAGTGTCAGGTTTATGCTAAATCTTAAAACAGAAGAGAAACAGCTTGCAATAACCAGCCATGTAGAAAACCATCCTGGTAAGTCTATGTTAAATGCTCATGCTATGTTGGTACCATCTTCATTCAGCATCAGAACTGAAACTCCCTCTACCATTTATTTTCCTATCTAGTGTTTATAGTGACTTAAGCTCATTTAAACATATACAACTTGACCACAGACCCTACAAACTTTTGGGTCTGTGGATAGTGGATCCAAAACACCCCTCCTAATTTGTCCTGTTTTCCATCAGCTGTCACCCTTTTTCCTGCATATCATGTTTATGTCACATAAATTCAGGTTTTCACTTCAAGAGCCCTGAGATCAGAGATCCTAGACAGTCCATGTTTCCAAATTGCTACGTACCATGCTAAGCCATATTTTCCCCTTTGAGTTTCTTTCTGCGTTAGCCAACCCATTTCTTTGTGGTAGCTTATCCAAAATTTTAATGTGCAAATCTTTCTTGTCAGACATGAATTATGGATATCAAGAAAGAGAATCGGATATTGATCCAAAATGGTTCTAACTCTTGCTATCTTGTAAGTATTTATCCAAATGTTGTATTATTTTATGCAATAGTTTGCTCTCTTTTATTCCTATGAGATGGTTGACTCCCTCCAAACAATCTCCTCAACTTATGTTTAAAGGATGTTTCATTCATAGATGATTGCATTTAAATACTGCTACGTATCATTCAACATAAAGTCATTTTTGTCTCTGGTGGCGATTTCCTTTACACGTGAGTACCTATGGTTCTCTAATAAAGCACAACATAACTATTTTGCATAGTGTACAAGCTATGTCCCAGAGCGCTTTAAGCTAAACGATACAATAGCAGCGGTAAAAAAGTAAGTGAAAGCAAAATAAAGGAGAATACTTAAGAAGACAGAGGGAGTATACATTTTCAGGGAATTTCTAAAGGCAGGGAGATGTCATAAAGTTATTCCAGTTGCCAGGCATTCTCACAGCAGCAACCAGGAGGTGGTAAATAGGAAAATAGGTAAATATCAGTAGGAAAAGACCTGGCAAAACAGAGGTAAGATTGGTGACAGATGTTCTCCAAAATCTCTGTGCTGTTTCAATATGCAGAATAAAGAAACCTGCACTAAACATATGCACACAGTATTTCACTAACATCCTTAACATCACTGCATTTTTAAAAAGCTCCAATTTTTTACAAAACATCGAAGTTTCAAGCCAGAAGTGCATTGTATCATCTCTCTGTACGTGGAGTTGCAGGGAACTGTAAACCAATGAAAGTTAATGCAGATTGCCAAAATAAGCTTTCGCAAACTTCCGCAGGGAAGGTCTTGGTACAGGGAAACCAACACACACAGTCGTACACACACACGGAAGCACAGCAGAACAGTAAAGTGGACAAAAATGAAATTAAACTGTAAAGAAAGAAATCTCAGTGTATCTTAGAAAGCGGCATGACGCTAAAGGCTGCACTGAAGTCAACAAAAATGAGAAAGAAGTAAAAGCATTTATCAATAGGAGGGAAGATGGCAGTAGCACAGAGCTGAGCGAATTCTTTTCTTGGAGAGATTGAGCCCTTGTTGTAAATGGTCAAGGTTATTGCTAAATAAATGGTGTTTGAAGGAAGAGACAGCTATTGTGTTTACCTAACATAAGAGGGCATAACATATGCCTCTACTATCTCCTCTGCCCCTTTTTGCAGCTGAGGTCAGCTCCTCATCCTTTATCAATGTTGTAATCAATCATCTATCTCTAATTTCAATCTCTCTTGGGCAGAATAAGCAAAGTGCTGTACTACCTAGGTACTGCTTTTACTAGTGGTCACGTGCAATACCGCAGATTTTAAAAACGTGTATTATTGTGACACTGCTCCCACAAGAGAGTCTGTAAAACTATCAGTATCTCAAGCTAGGCAAACAGAGGGGAGACCTGAACTCAGGGTCAACAGCAATTCCCCAAATGTCAGCACTCGGGATATCACGTGAGGTCATCGTATGACGCACAGGGAGGCACAGTTCTGCATCTACTAAGAACTGTTCATTTATTAATTTTCATAATATTATGCATACCATTTTACCAAGAATTTTCAAAAGTCCAAGGGTCTTTTATCAAGTGTTTTAGCAACCTACAACCAGGAAAACCATTTCAATGTGTAATAGGAGCATATGGAAGAAAGAAAAAACAAGTAATGCACACACCAGTGTAGTCCAAAAGTACTTTGTGTCAGTCACAAGAAACTAGAAAAGCAAGGTTAATGCATTCCGGGCTAGAATGAGCAGAAAAAAGAGCATAGATTCAATACGCCTGTGATTCTATCTTTTGCATAACAGGAAAAAAGATGGTACAGAGGCAGGAACAGGAGGAGCCAGTAAACACCTTAGATAAGAGGTATAAAACCACTGGAGACAAAACTGAAAGAGATTTTGGCTTACTGTAAGAAAATAAGTGGGAGCTACCTGTGATACGGCACTCCTAAAGATAATATTAAGTATAACTACTAAGTATACTGAAATACCTCTTGTTGTTGCTCTTTCTATAACATTACTCTGTTGCTGCAAAAGGGCGTTATTTTATCCTTTAACCTTGACTAGCGACAACACTGTCTATGAATGACCTGGCACCTGAAAAGGCACGCTCTGCTCTCGCTGCCCACGTGCGTTGGCGTACTTACGCAGACTTGTATTAGAGGTGGTATCACGGCCTAAGGAAACAAGTGTCATCTGGTCACTGGTACCAGTCATGACATCTCTCTGGCATGATGCAAAACAGTGTGGCTTCTACCTGAATACTGAGGATCTCCCGATAAATCTTGAGTGTGATAACTCTAAGTAAGCCTCTATCTTAATCACCAGATAATGGGTAGACATCAAGATTTGCAAAAGTTTTCTCATTTAGTAATTGATGTAACATATATGGACCTTAAAAATCCTTGGAAACTCAAATTTAAATCTCATGATTGTGTATGTATAGTAATTAAGCTACTTAATATTTCAACATTAGAATTATTTATCATGTCAACAACTCGTCGTGAACACCTTTGAGCTGAATCAATATTACTGTCCTTACACTGTTATATTAAAATAAAAACTAAATATTTTTTTAAATCTACAAATAAAAATAACATGTATGTAGGTCTAACTAAAAAATGAAAATTATACTATGCTGAGAACATTATAATATTTATACCTAAAACATTATAACAATAGAAAATGTATCAAAATATTACTTTGTGAATCAAGCATCAGATGTCTTACTGCAATGTGTAACTTGTTTTGCATAAACTTTCTGAAAATGTTCATTAAACATGCAAAGTATTTGTAATATAGTAAGTCTGTAATTTGGACAAAGACAAATTCCAGAAAGCTTGCAGGCTGTTAGTCTTGATTTATGCAATACATAGAAATGGACAGAAATTATTCAAATACATTTATGACTCAGTTGTCAGTGTTTCTGCAAAAGAATGGAAGTACTGAATTTCTGCAAATAATACTTAGAAGGCAAAATGATTTATCTGAGATTTATTGATTTTCCTTGCATGTGAGATGAGAATTACCATAACTTGTAAAGCTGTGCATGCTAGTAATCATTTGCTGTTCGAACTCACGCTTCATGTTAACGTCCTTATAGGTGCTATTTTTCTTATGTATGCATTTATGGAAACCAGATAGTAGCTGAATTTCTTTTAAACTCAAGAATCAATTAAAATTTAAACACATTCAGCATACCACACTTTGATATTTCATTAATTTGTCATCGTTGCTGTAGTATAATGTTCAAAATTGTGACTGTTGAGTTTCTTTCTTTAATAAGAAAACACAGAAACAAACCAACCCAGACCTCAGTATAGATAAACTAGAGGGATGGAAACAGAAAAAAATGAGAGAAACCATTATGACATACAAGGAATGTATGATGAATAAAGGTGAGAAAAATTAACAGGGGAATAAAAAAAAAAATAAATAAAACATATATCCAAATGTACTACTTATTGTTAGGAGTTAGAGAATTTGGGTTTGTGAAAGTGATTTTTTTTTTCTCTCCAACATTTTCTGCACTTAATAATCATAAATTTTCCCCAGATTAAAAAGAACAACACCTACATTCAAATAAAAAGGATCTAGGTAATGGTGTCTCTGTTCACTGCAGGGGGTTGGACTAGATGGGCTCTGGGGGTCCCTTCCAACCCAAAACATTCTGTGGTTCTATGAAAAATTTCAGTTTCCAGTTTATTTATCTGCCAAGGAGAAAAGACTCAGATGATAAAATGCTAACTTGCCACTTAAATCGACAATTAATGCAAGCACCACAGAGCTGCAGTGAGCAGTAGCGTAACCACGCAGCTTCAGTCAAATTAAGATTGTGGGTGCAACTTCAGATCAAAGAAAGATGAAACATTGTCACCTTACACGCTGGTGAAATTCCCCTACTCATATTTGCAACCATCTCTGAACTCGCTGAATTGTTCATGGGCTTTTTGTTCCTTTTCTCTTCCCTTATTCGCATGAAAAATCTCAAAGATGGGACTTTTTTCCAGTGTTACAGTTCCTTATGGAGACCTCATTGATATCTCCCCTCTAGGATTCTGTTATGGAGGTAGGAGAAAATTAATTTTTCTACAAGCATCCATAACTTCCTGAAGAATAAAAGGGCCAGTTACCCCTACAAAATTTATCAGAGCACTCATGAGCAAAAAGTCTGAAGTTTGGACAGAAGCAAAGTTTCAAGCCTAAGAGTACTTTTGAATAGAATGACTTTGTAATTTGGCACTGGGAATTAACGTCTCCTGCTTTAACTTAAAACCCACGTTAAAATCTTAATTGAGAAATGATTTTGTCAGTCATATCAACTAACAGGTCATCCTCTCAGAGGCATAACCCTGCTAATGTGACCAAACTCTGCGGCATTAAGGCAGTGTTGAAGGAAACAGAAAAGGGGGGGGGATTGTTAATGAACCTTCCTCTTGGTGCTTCGCAGCGTCTCTTTCTTACCCTGAGGGCTTCTGCCCAATGCTGACCTAGTCAAACTCGGCTCACCTAATCAAAATCAAGCACGGCAACAGCCTTGGGTGATATTGCTGCGGGGAATTCAGCTGCTTTACAAAAGCCCGGTACTGAAAATTTTAGAGCCAATTTTATGGGAGTAACAACAGTGAAGAATCTGAACAAAACAGTGGATCAAATACAGAAAATCATGAAGCATTTCAGAAAAACTGAAGCCAAAAGAAAGGGAAGGTGTGGGTTGATGGAATGGCAGTAGATGGGCAACTAGAGAAAAGGTGTTAACAAATGAGTGTCTCACAAAATTACTAAAATTTACATTTCCTTCTGTCCTTCCTCATTAAGGAAGAACAAGTATTATATAAAGATGTGACTATTTTTCAAATATATCAGAAATAAGCTCCTATGATAGTTTTTTCTAGACATAATTAGCATTTTACAAACTTCTGACTCTACTGAAATTAGTGGATTGTTAAAAATAAATTTACCTTTTCAATGAGGATTAAATTATTTAATGAAAATTTGAAGTGTCACATGTCATTTAAAACATATGTATAATTTTTTTGGTTTAGACCTTATATGGAATGTAAAAAATGTTAATTTTTAACTGTGCTTTCACATTGAAGGAGTATGCAGATTTTACAAAATAATTTGTTTTGAACAGTACCTATCATGTTATCTTATGTTATGATACCTTTGATACTTTCCAATATCCCCTTTCTAGTTCTGCTATAATTGTGATATACTTATCTAGTTGTATAGAAATATAAATTAAAACATGTG
Source organism: Podiceps cristatus (assembly GCA_000699545.1). Taxonomy (NCBI): domain Eukaryota; kingdom Metazoa; phylum Chordata; class Aves; order Podicipediformes; family Podicipedidae; genus Podiceps; species Podiceps cristatus. Next base: position 45,293 of record KL266084.1, on the reverse strand, counting down.
ATCACAAATTATTTAAATTTTAATGGAAGTATGAAATAAATTTTAAAAAATAATTTTACATATAATGTCTCTCCAACAGAATAGGTGGCATATCTTATTCCAGTGTATTTCATTCCAGAACTAAACCAAAATCATGAAAAGTTTATGTCATCCAAAAATAATTGTCTGGTCAACAAATTCTCTCCTCCCCAACAGATCACACCGGACAGTTATTTACCTAGCTCTGTATCTATTGCCATTCAAGTTAGTTTAAATCCAACACTGAAAAAAAAGTAATTAAATCAATTTTCCTATGTGCTAATTGGGCAAAATAATTATAACAGTCCTTTCTTTAATATGACGATTTTACTTTAGACACCTGACAGTTGAAGGAAGATGCAGGGTCTGTGGAAGCTTTAAGAAAGGAACAGTGGACATTGGTTTGGCCCATGTAAACAGTACATTTTTTTTCATTAAAAAGAAGAGAGAAAGAGGAATAATTTTCTCCTACTAAGTTCAGAAGTTCCTGTACTGCAAATTAATAGCAAATGGATCAAGAATGAGTGTTAAATGTCATTTTGTGCGATAAGGTGTGGGGGTAGGTTCTAAGGAAACATGGTGTTCTATAAACTGATAGCTGACAAAGATTTCCTCGTTCGATATTAGGATTCAGATGTATAAGTGTACAGTTTCTCACGTTTTCAAAGCTATGATTCAAGGACAATGTAGGAGAACGGCAACTAGTTATGTATACAGCTGAAAGAAATCATGTTTCTATCTTAAAGCTTTGAATATTCAAAATTATCCAGTTACTTTTAAATTTAAATCCCTGACTATTCCTCACTTTATTGTAACTTTCTATTTTTACACTTTTAAGTCGTCTGCAAAGTTTTGCCTCGGATTATTAGAGCAGCGCTTGAACTAGAGTTCTGCAAACATTAACTACGGTAAAGCTGTGATATGGGCACAGTCACTATGTCACATATATATACAGCTCAGGGACTCATGAGAAATAATAAAATGCAGTTATGTTCAACAGAGTGATATGTTTTCCTAGACAATCAACTAAAATTTTAACAGAAAAGTGTATATAATTAAAGGATGTCATTTAATAGTGTACAAGGTTATTTGGTTTGATGATTCAGGGAACAGCAAGGCTCTACATAATGACTTGAATTTTTTTTTCCTGTTAAATAAAAATTTCCTTTTTGCGCTCTCTGCATTGCTGTTTGTAATTTCTATTATTTTAAAGGGTACTTTTACTTTTACCAGGGGGCTAATTGTTGAAAGGTCCTTTTAAGCCAAGATAGCATACCCCTCTACCTCTCGTGTGTCAAAATATAAAAATGTATATGTAGATTCATGCTTTTTTGGATTCCTGTAATTTGCTTTTCTTTCTATGTTTTTTCTTCCACTTATTATTGCAACCTTCTTTTTATGCCCTTTTACTCAAGGCCAGGTCAGAAATAAATAGAAATGACATTAGAACAGCTTTTTAAAGAAACCACTTACAGCCTACAAGATTTACAAGGCAGCAGCTAGTTACAAAATAGACATATTTCTGTCATGTTTAGTGATCAGCAAGCACAGAAACCAGATGGAACAGACTTTTATTACACTCTACCTGTACCTGTGGTACAGCTTCTAACCTAACAGAAGCTCTTTTTCTAGATACTGGATACTGACAGCTCCTTTTGAAGGCTGGGAAACATTTAGATGGTGAGGGGGGAAAAAAAGCAAAACTGGTCATTTGAGAAGATTTTGCTGCCTCTACACACCCATTTGGACTGAATCATAGGTATCCAGCACCTGGAGAGCAGCTAAACTATCCGACAGTTCTCTCTGTAAATAGTTTTATGACCCCAGGACTATGTGAGCTAAGGGGGGAATCAGGCAGGAACCTCGATGGTTAGAGTCTTATCATTTGAATTGAGATGTGAAAGATGTGAAAAGAATGAGAAAGTCTAGGTGATCATCACAACTGACCTGACTGTCCTTATTCTCTGGTAACAAAACCAACCGATCGCTCAGTGACTAAATACGGGCAAGCGTGTCATTTGGCTCACCACAGCATGTACGTACCTCGCCTGTTTACTGGTAGAACAGCTATTTGAATGCACGGCAATAACCTTGTCAGCAAATCTTTAAGAAAAGAGTAATTTACACTTCTTGTTATTCTGGTGATGCATGATGGTGTTCCTAGTTCTTCTGCGAACACATCCTTGTCCAGGCATGACCTTTCAGTCACAAGAGTAAGAGGAATTAGAGAAGTCTTTACGTGAATACTAATTTTACTTAATGTGAATACTAAGACTTTTAACAAAAATTTTATTAAAGTTTAGTAAATTTTATATTAAATATCCCAGTCATCTTCATATCTTCTTGATTTTCTATCTGAAATCTTGGATTATATTTCTCACTTAAAAAAACAGGGAATTTCTCTCACTATTGCAATTTTTTTTGCAGAAAGAGCATATGGATCTCTACCTTTTAATATTTTTCCTGACAATGTCTCATGTTTTCTTCCTAGCTTTGGGCTGGGTTCATCTTATATTATTTCTATATAATTATATTATTTCTGTACAATTATTTCTACACCACCATTAAAACATCCATAAAGATGTATACATGTGGGTTTTGCTAGAAAGTCCAAGATACCTGCACATGTTTCTAAAGGGTCAGAAGGATATGGGTGCTATTCTTTTTTCCTGAGGCTCAGATGAAGACAAATTCAGAAGCATGTCCTCTCTAAGAAAGAAAACGTGACAAAATAGAACTGGCAACCTTTTGTAAGTAATCAAAATGTTCCTGCCTCATCTTTCAAAATAGTTACCTTGACTCTAAGAAAATAGAAGAGAAATAAGGTATTCATACTTACTATGAAAGGCAAGACTGATCTTTAATTCTGAGGTCCAACTGTATTAAAAAAGTAAAAGCTTTCCTCAAGAAAGAAGAAAAGCCATTTTCATTCCCCCCTCCCCATTTTCAGCTCCCTGCATAAGTATTGGTATAATCCAAAATAGAAACCACATAATCAAAATACCATATGAAAGCCCATTCTTTTGATATTTCCAGTCTGAGCAAAGGTGAACTATGCTAATAAATTGGAAAAATGGAATTCTGTGAGATTTATGGTCTGGCTTTAGATTTATAGAGGACTAACATCCAAGCAAAAAATAGAAAGGAATTAGCAAATCTATGTGTTATTTATTCCTACAATGAACTTATAAAAAGATGTAGCTTTAACACTGTTGCTTAGGAAAACAGAGGAGAATTTATAGCAAGACTGTTATATCAAATGTTGAAGATTCTGGAGTATGTAAGTTAACACTGGTGGTTAGAGTCAAATGTCCAGGGCGTTAGCTGAATTAGTGAATCCAAAATGCTGGTTAGCAAAGTGTTTTCTTCTAAAAAGATAATTTCTTACACATAGCATATTCCCAACACTTTCCCCCCGCCCCAAAGAATCCACTGTTCGTGTTGCCTTAGAGGAGTATTTTACGGTCAAGTCAGTCTGGAACGTTGCTGCTGTTCAGTACTTTTTGTGCAATAACGACTGCCACTGCTTAAGTTCTGCAGCTGTGCTTGAATGCACAAGCAGCTTAAAACTTGGTTAGCAGCCCATTCAACCTTTAAGAATGTAGAAAGCTCTTTCTGTTTCTCTCAGACCTTCTAAATAGCATGCCATAAGTGACATGTCTTACCAACAGTATCACCACAGGATAAAAACGGTAAAACATTTTATATTACTTACATAAATTTCAAGTGAATTCTCAGGTTTCCATGGCAAAACACATTCATCTGGTGTTTTTCGCAATATTTATTAATTTATTCAAAATCCCTATCTGAAATTCTATGCACATGCACACACAAAATTCTAACAGATCTAAATGTACTGAACTCCCATAAATACAATCTTGTATCACCAGCATCTTGACACACTCCTATGCAAATCTCATGAATAATTATCTCAGCAGAAGAGCTTAAAAAATGAATGACCCACCCTGCTTGCTCTAAAAAGCCCAGAGAACAGATTTGAATAATATGGGTACAACAGATAGCAAGCAAACTCATTGCTCAATATTTTCCTGAAAGTGTGTCTCATTCATTTTCCCAGAGTGGCTTTAGGTTTTGGTCTACAAAGTTGTTTAGGGAGGGAATTTCAGATACTGTAAACTTCTATATTGAATTTAGCACGGGGATGCAGCCAGTAGGACTGCAAACCCTACTGCTGGACAGGTGTCACTACGAACAACGGAATTAAACTGTATCGTACTAGGGAGCAGTTGCCATTACAGCTAATCATGGATCACCCTGTCCAGGTTCATTACGAGAAAGAAATAATTGCATTTCTTTGGAACAGATTACGTTGCTTTGTTGAAATCATCTTCAGGGTGGGGGAAGAAGGTCCCCCGTTCTTTGAGTGCAGCATGCTTAAGCAGATGGGACTGTACATATGGATGAAATAATTAAGATTCAATATATTAATATATTAAATGCACTACACATTCTGCCCTCCCTGCAATTAAGAGATTTCACTTTAGGCTACGGAAGCATACTCCTACAAAAGCCAACCCAAAATAACTACAAAGAAGTTTCTATATGTTAAGCTAGAAAAACACTCTAAAGAGGAAAGTAAGGCATGATATGCCACCACTGTTTTTCAGCACAGTAATAGCAGAAACATAAAGGTGTTACTCCAAAACAGGATTTATGAATTAGTTTCACTCATGTTTATATTTTGATCTATATATTTTGTAACACTCTACCTTCAATTAAAACACTCATTTTAAATTTTCTTTTAAAAGAAACTATCCTATAAAAGTAGATAGTTATTCAAGGAAAATGAAGTAACAGAAATTAGAACACCAGCTGGGCTGCACCACATTTTCTAGAGGAAAAGCAAAATGGTGATCTTTAATATTTTTGACTATGCTAATGACACTCAAGGACTTGCTGATAAATGTTAAAGAGTGAATTTAACCTTTAACCCAAGTATAGTCATTAAAATCATATTCTGAAAGCTTCAAAATACATCTTTTTCCCATAACAACACTTTGCACCTTAATTATGCAGTAGCTATTGCAGTTGCTCATCCATTTGCCTCACCTTATAATAAAGAATAATCATATTTTAGTTGCTACTTCACCTTAAATGAGATTTCTAATCACTTGTGTTAGTTTGCCAGTAAATGCAAAATTTTGTCTGACCTACAGATTTGGTATTGGCACATTTAATTATGATTCTAAATTATGGATACTGTTGAACACAGATTACCCTGAAATCTTCCAAAACCAGGATGAAAGCATATTTTTCATCATCTGTGGTAGTAATAAATTACTAATATACATTGTGAAAGGTTCTCGATCCATGCTAAAGCCTCATTCAAAATCTAGGTTTTCCGCAGCCATAAAACCAATGCCGAGGACACATTCTTGACAAGTCAAGCATTTTTGTAGAGATTTACAATCCATTATTGGAACTTTAGAACTGACTGTAGAGTTCAAGAAAAAGATAATTAAATATGCAATTTTATAAGCTTGAAATGTGTTCTATTTTATGACAGTAGCTAATTACTTTACATACCAGTATTTGCATTGACGATAACAGGAAAACCTTTTGCTTTACCTACCACCAAACCAACGAGTAACACTTACAAACTCCTGATGCACCACTAGCTATGGTTCTGCTGAGAAAGAGGGATTCAATATATCTGTTCAATGCAAATGAGATGTAGGTTTCTGAAGTTCAGCCTTATTCTAGAAGTTTTCCTTCTGCTCCTTGTCAGTCAGAAATTACAACTCTACTTACTGTAAATTACATCCATCATTTCAAGTTAATATATATTAAATAAATGATAGAGATTCAATCCAAACAAGATGTCTGAGGTGCTGTTCCTGTTTCTTCTTCCGGAAAACATATATTTGATTTGACTATGCATTTAAAAGTTGATCTCTCGTCTGTCACTCATCCTGGCAGCCCTTCACTGATACTCTCTGTTCTGAGATTAATAAAAATTCTGCAGGCTCCTTATCCCCAGAGTGAAGAGAGAGATATGGAAATAGGCTTGGCCAGCTGCCATCAGAAAATTCTTTGGGTATGCTTGCTAAAATGGAAACAAAAGATTTTCACATGAACAGCTCAAAGAAAAACACTGTCTTACTCCAGAAAAGGTAAAAGTTTTGGAATAATTTTCAAAATCAGATCAGCAATTTCCAATTTTATCATCTGTTAAAAAGGTGTTAGTAACTATATTCTCTCTACCATGGTATGGGATGAACTGGCATCTCTAAGAAAGTGCCTTGATCTAATCAGACAGGTTAAACTCTAACTGAATGGGAATATAGAAAACATGTTTAGAATGATGATGATTTTAAAACCTGATCTGTCTCTTTGATCGGGTTTTAAAACTCTTTTGTGCACTCAAAACACAGTAAGCTGCTGGTGGTTACATCTTTTCTCTCTCTCCAGTAGTGCAACAGTTGTATCTGCTGAGAGATGTAGAAGGTGTGGCAATTAGGGCCAGAATTTTGTATGGTCCAGCGATCTATGCAAACATTTGGGCTGTGGATGGAGGCAGTTCATATATAACCAACAGCTTCACTGAGAAATCTTGGAGTTGTCTTGCCTGGATTACCTTAGATCATGGAAATTTAGACACTATTTTTGCACATGAGAGAAGAAGAAAGCCCCATTAAGCAAATGAAAGAGTTTAGCCTCATAGCACTAATATTCTAGCCACCTACATATTGAATAAAATTTAGATAAAACTTCATCCTTAAAAATATTTTTTGAAGGAAAGGCTTTCTTCCTCTGAGTCCTGGTCCACGGGAGGGTTCGGGGCTTTGCGTCAAGTCAGATGAGTGCATGAATTCCTTGGAAAAAAGAGCGTAACAGTAAACATTTGGTTTGTGCACTGGGTTGTGTAAATGCCATTCATAACGGCCTAACATTTCTCTATGTATTTTGCAAAGAGCTTAAATATATAGTTTTACTAGGGACAATAAATTTTGAATCTAGTCTACTGTTATGCTTAGTCTGGGCTCTTCTTTTAGAGGACCACACTTTTCTTCACATATTGTATAAAGGCTATTAAAAATTAGTTATTAAAATAAATGATAAAGTGTTTTCCTTTAAGACCTGGACAAAGTTGTTTTACCTAAAGGGTTTTTTAATTTAGTAATGCTTTTTCAGCCAAACAGAAAAGTGCCATAAAGTAATATCAATTTAACTGGTCCAGAGTGTACTTTTTTCAATTGATATACAGAGAAGACCTGAGTTGAATTTTAACTTCTCAGTTAATCAAATTTCAGGTACGTGGAAACATTCAGAATATTTTGTTTCCACTGTATTACGGAAGAAAAAAACCCCAGAAACCTAAATGCTGTCAACAAATAAATAGTTCCCTGACCAGTTTCCCTAGTTACTAGTCTATGCAGTGCTGCAGCTTTGCAAGATTACTGGTGAAGAGGATGCCAAAACAGGTACTGACTGGGTCAGCTTGTAATAATGAAGTCATCGTATTTGAAGCTGCACCATATTTTCAACTATTTGGTGTGATGACTGCCTCCAGAAGTGGAGGAGGAACATGTAATTTAAGAATTATTATAATGGTTAAAGATAGAAAGAAGACTTTTCAAAGTCCCAAATGGGAATTGGATACTTAAAATTCCTTTCAAACTCTCACCATTAAGACTTCTGTGAATTTTATATATTTTTTTAAAAATCTCAAGGGCACTCTATTTATTTAGCTATATTTCTCTTTGCCTGAAGATTGTCTCTCTTCAAAGACTTAGCCTTTGAAGAGAGATAAGTAGAAACTAACCTCAACAGCATGAAGAAACTTATTCAATCTGGAACTTTTAAACTCAGATGACAATAATATCAAGCACACTCAGTACCAACATGCACAGGGATCAGACTGATTGGTCTGAGGAAGGTTCTGAAGTGCATTTGTATCCCATGGGAATGTGCATCAGTCATATGCACAGACCTGTTTGAAACTACATAAAGAGGAACAAGAAACGGGAGGTGACAGCTGACTCAGAGCTATCGAGTGCCATCATACTGTGTCACTGGGTAGGGGAGAGGGAGCAATAAGGAGAATTCCTATTAGAACAGCGATGATCATGCTGAACAATTTCTGCACAGATAATGATGCTCAGGTGACCTCTCGTTGCATGAAAGAAACAGGAACCTACTGTGGATCATCTGACAACACTACACTGGACAGAACCCTTATCAGTTCAGATAGTTGTAACTGAATAGTGCAGTTTAAGCGATACTTTGTGTGCAGAAGGAAGAGCACAAACAAAGCACCCCCCCAAAAAAATTAAGCAAATAGGAAACAAAAAAATCCGATGTCACATAAATAGTTCCTAATCTCCCATGAGATCTCATTCACAAAAACGTTTCAAACATTTAACATATCTGAATGTTGAGACTTTTAAGCTCTGGTTGCACTTCTCCCTGCAGAACGAGAAATTCAGCAGGCTTGATACAGTAGCAAGATTCAGATACTCAGAAAAATGAGGCATCAGAACTAATCTAAAGTCACCTGTTTCATGAGAACAGTTTATATAAAAACATTACAAATGTGTGGGAGCCCATGGATGTGTAAATAAAGAATAAATCAGATTTTGAAGGTGGTGTGGTTTAACCCCAGATGGCAACTAAGCACCACACAGCCACTCACTCACTCTCCCCGGTGGGATGGGGGAGAGAATCAGAAGGGTAAAAGCGAGAAAGCTCGTGGGTTGAGATCAAGACAGTTTAAAACAAAAGCCGGGCACACGAGCAAAGCAAAACAAAGAATTCGTTCACTACTTCCCATGGCAGGCAGGTGTTCAGCCATCCCCAGGAACACAGGGCTCCATCATGCACAAGATTTTACTTGGGGAGACAAACGCTGTCATTCTGAACGTCCCCCCTTCCTCCTCCTCCCCCCGCGTTACGTGCTGAGCATGAGGCCGTAGGGGATGGAACATCCCTTGGGTCAGTCGGGGGCAGCTGTCCCGGCTGTGTCCCCTCCCAACGCCTGGTGCCCCCCAGCCTCCTCGCTGGGGGGTGGGTGAGAGGCAGAAAAGGCCTTGGCTCTGTGTCAGCCCTGCTCGGCAGTAACGAACCCATCCCCGTGTCACCAAACCTGTTCCCAGCCCAACAGATCCCACACACAGCCCCCTGCCAGCTGCTGTGAGGAAAATTAACTCTGTCCCGGCCAAAACTGGCATGGAAGGTTAATGTGTCCTTTAAATAAATAGCAGTATTTGGGTGACCTCTTCTCTTCTGGTTTACACTGACGGTGATATCTTACAGTTAAGATGATAGATAAGCATGCTAAGGGAGCAATCATCCATGTAAGTTTGTCTGACATCAGCAAGAATCAAGGAAAGGGAGGCAAAGCAAGCTTCTACTTTTAATAAAAAATAAATAAGGTGCGAGTAGCACATTTATCAATACTCAGGCACAGAGAGTGTAAGATTTAAAAACTCAAGGCACTAAATGCAGCAGTCCTCCATCACACAGAAATCCTGTTGAGGACAATGCAAGTCTTGCTCGATGAAGGGCTGACAAATTTGTCCCAGAGACATGATAAAATAAATAGGGGTTATTTCTGCTTGTTTCATATTGTCATACTTAAACATAGATGGGTGAATTTCAAGCACAGCAGGAGAGCAATAGAAAAAGCATGACTTCAGCAAATTGCTAAGCAACATTTCAGTGCCTGCAAGTCTCACTTACAAGCCTCTGCCAGACCAACAAATAGAGGGATACTAGAAAAGAGTTCTTAAAAGCCACCAAAAAGCGGATAAGTTCATACATCTATAAATCAGACTATAAGATAACAAGTTTATTGGTACCACTGATACAGAAACTTCTTTAAATAGCTTTCTCTAACTTGAGCCACAGTGAGACCTAGAAGATATAATGCTTATAATACAAGTAATACAGTATTAATGATACAAGAAATACCATAAATATTACTTGTATTAATAATGCAGGTAACAGGATAATTATTGCCTCTTTAATTTACAATACAAGCATTACTTGAGAACCTTCAGTTGAGAGTTAAGATGGTGACAGCTGGTTTTCACTGATTTTTAAGTTCTAAACCAGCAGTATCAAGATCTGTTTCCTGAAATCAACCTACTTTTAAACATACCATGAACTTAACAGGTAAGTTAATTTAAGAGTAAAGGTTTTCCTGATTTTGTTTTCTGCTACCAAATCATGAATGTTTTTAGGCCGAAGATGAGGAATTTTTCATTGGATTCCTTTTTAATAGAAACTTCCTAAAGGAATTACTGAGTTAAGTAATTTAAGTATTTTACATACAAAACTCAAATTTCAATAAGAATGTGTCCAGTTACTATTTTAGAGTCACCTATAAGCGTTACATCATATCTCAAACATGATTAATACATATTTTGTTAAACTACTATTTGAAAGCAACATTTCCAATTTCAGGTGGAAAACTGCAGTGGTGGGAATCAAATGACTTGCCCAGGGCCACACAAAGTTGTTGGCAGAAGCAGGAAAGTCCTGACTTCTGGTCTAGTGCCTTCACGACAGGATCCTACTTCCTCCCAACAAAAGGAAGAAAGAAACCTCCAGGTCCACTTCTGTGAACACAAGCGTACTGACGCAGCTGGGTGCAAAGCTGGAAGCTTTGCTAACCTTGGTAAACCCAGCAGCGTAACGCTAGATGTCACATCAGAGATGCACTTTCTAACATTCAGATCTAGTGACAATAAGTAATCGCAATAAGTAATCGCAATAATTACTATGGCATGCTCAGAAATAATTACACATGGGTATCAAAATAATTCCAAAGTCCAGTCAAACAATGTTCCTCTATCAGCAAAAGCATATTTAATATAGTGCAAATCCTCCTCCTCCTATCTTTATTATAGCACACACCTTGTTCAAAAGCACGGACTAAGACCAAGTCCAGATGCATGTGCTCCAATTTCTATGTTCCATACTTGCCTAGCTAGAAAATAAATATTCCTTATGACTAGATTACATAACACTTCATTATTAATCCTCATAAACAATTCAGTCATCTTTTCTTCAAATGGCTTTATTCCAACAGAGCTCAACAATTACTACTTTTGCTCTTTCACATCATAGGAACAAACCACAAGGTCAAAGCTGTATCCCAAATAACTGCACAAATTACTTCCTACATGCAAAAATTATTTCTCTGGATGACCTCAAAAGATTTTAAAAGACACCAAAAAACCCTCTTAGGACACTTCAGGATATGAAATCGCATCATATTTCATCCCAGAACCTTTTACCTTCACTCCTAACTAGGTACCAAAAAGATCAGAGAAAAATATCAGGTCAGAGGTGACCTGAGTAGGTCGTTTAGTGCTGCTTCCTGCTAAAAGCAGGGTCAGCTGTGAGGAGCTTGTCGGTGACAAGGTGACAAAGCCACCTTCAAAGGTGTCACGCAGAAACAAAACCATTGGAGACCTCACAGATGAACTTAACTCCTTTTATATCATCAGCAACTACATTTTTTGTAAACACGAAAAAAAAATTATCTTCCACATAACACAATGTATCTTTCAGTCTAAAACTTGGAGTACAGAGGCACTGAAACAACTAAGGGCAAGTACGGATGCAACAAAAAGGTTTTAACGTTAGTTTCTTCAGACTTCTCAATTATAAGTTTGTTCATCTTTGATAGCAGATTGTGTGGTTTTTATTCCATAGCAGAAACGCAAACATATATAGTGAAGTGCAGACAAGGTTCCAACCATTTGCATGCCAGTTACATTACAAAAATCCTGATATTGTCTGAAAGGGTGGTTGTGAGTGTGGACACTGTAAACATACTGAAAAAAAATCATAATTACTTTGAAAATAATTTTAAATGCTATTTTACACACTATTTAAATGCTATTTTGACAAACACTACTTCCTTTACATTAGTGGTGCGTTTGTATAGTATCAGGAATTCATGAATCATATATAATACTGGGAAAGGATTATTTGACTTCTCTGATATGTATTTCTCTTTAGTCAGCAAGAAATGTTACAGATGTTAAATGATGAATGATTGCTCCACCTACAGTCCCATGCTCTGCTATAGACTCCTTCTGCATCTAAATATTTCTGAAATTCCTGAAACATCTATAAAACAGTTTTTATTGCTGGTACTTGTTGGAACTGTATTTTCCTTCTGGAATTCTCTTTGCATATTTAACTATCTTTTTTTCTTTTTAAACTCAGTTTTGAATGAAAGTAAGGAGCATACTTTCTATACAACACTAACCGCACTTCACCTTCATGGTCAGTAAGACAACCATACTTGTCATAAAGTTCTCCGTAAAACTGTCATGTAGCTTTACATACCTTAATATAGATTAAGCAGAACAGGAGGATTACCTACTTCTGACCTCCAAGGACCAGTTAGCTGTTACAATAAGTAAAATGATATGTTAAACTCTCCAAGGAAGGCTAGCACCATCTGCAGTGACTCTTGTTTAAGATAGCAAACATGGAAGGTAAATACGTCTCATGGTAGGATTCCCAACATCAGACTGGTAACCTTGATCTTAAATTGTTCAAGTAAATCCTCAGATTTTATCAACATTTACCAAGCGTGATACTTTGCCAAAGTGACCAAGTCAAACTTGATATACTTTTAAAGATCATTCTGTTTTGAAAGTAACTACTGCCTGACAACTACTGTGAAACATTGTTCCTAATTTTGCTGAAAAATGGTGACTCTCAAAAAAAAAAAAAAAAGTTTGAAGGGCTATATATTTTAAGAGCTTTTCAAGCAAGGGGAAAAAAAAAAAAAATCACAGAGTGAGCAAAAGACTGTACCCAAGGTGGAAAGACAGCAGAGTTGAGAACAAATGCAGAGGACTGAAGGTTTAAATTAGATATTAGGGGGAAATTTTTTACAGAGAGGGTGGTGAGGTGCTGGAACAGGCTGCCCAGAGAGGTGGTGGGTGCCCCATGCCTGGAGGTGTTCAAGGCCAGGTTGGACGGGGCCCTGGGCAACCTTGTGTAGGTCCAGGCCTGGAGGTTGGTGTCCCTGCCTGTGGCAGGGGGGTTGGAACTCTGTGATCCTTGGGGTCCCTTCCAACCCAAACCTTTCTATGATTCTATGATTCTGTGATTGGAAAATCTATACCAAAAAAGACTGTCAAAAAGGTAAGTTGGTCTCCAAATGCTGTTGGCACATTTAGAATAGCCGTTTCTGGGAAATGGTGTGATAGCATCATCCCATACATGTTTTTGCTCTGTTAAGCACTAGATCCTGCCAAATTGACTTGCACTGATCTAATTAAAAAAAAAAAAAAAGGCTGCTGGCAGGCTGGCCACCATTTTTGTTCATTGCTGGCCTTTCTGAAAGCCATTGGTATCAATTAGAGCATTACTCTAAGAGGAACGAATGCTTAATGCACCTTAGTTAAGCTCAGATCTTAATTCAGAAGAACATGTCCTGAACAGTTTGTTGGTGAGCGATCATGAGAGACATGCAGCAAAAGCTAGATGTCTCTTCAGGTGTTACTCTCTAGTTTGAAGCTGACTTCAAGGTAGCTTGCTGCTAGATGGGAATTCGGTTCATGTGGTATCTGAAGCACTAAATATGTTAAAAAATACACTTGTCCCTCAAAAGCTAAATTATTTCTTCTCTATTTTATTTTGATGAATCCTTATGTTATTAAAATTTCAAATTTTTGAATTTAAAAGCATTAAAATTTGGTGATTTCAGACCAACTCCTATAAATCAACAAAGCTCCACTTAAGTTATTAGAAGTGTGACCATTTCCATAGATTATGGGCATAGCCTCAGGAAACAGTCAAAAATTTGCAACCTGCTACAACTCCCATAGAAGCTAATTGGAACTGTCACTGATTTCAGTGGAAATTAGACACAACTTTTGCTAAGCCAGGTCAGTAAGTTGCTTAGCTCTTATGTAAAGGAAGAGGAAGGAAGGAAGGAAGGAAGGAAGGAAGGAAGGAAGGAAGGAAGGAAGGAAGGAAGGAAGGAAGGAAGGAAGGGATAAGGATGAGAGGCAGACATATATTTTCTTGTCTTCTAAATCAAGGACAGCCTAAACTTTCTCCTGTAGCCAAGGGCAGCTGTGACTGGAAATGTGCATCTGCTATCACTGTGTGATGCAGGAAAGAGCTTTCAGGGAGCATCAAGGAAAGTTCCAAGACATTAAACAAGTCCTGTATCAATTCCTTCCTGGATGTACAAAATGGGAATCCATGGAGATCCGTGTCTCCATGCAGGACTGAATAAAACCTGTCATCTGCACTCACAAGTGAACTATGGAGCATGAGCAAGTGACTCGTTGCCTAAAAAGCATTGGTCTTCCTATGAGAATACTGATTTCCCTATAAGAACCTCCGTGCTATTTGTGGTTATATCTTTTTAGTTTGTGAAAACCTAGCCTCCAACTGTTGACCTCTCTGACCTCCTCTCAGGTTTGTCTTAGCTCCTTTCTCGCCTTCTGTTTGAAATTAGAGAACATATTCAAGTGTCTCTGTAGGAAAGCACAGAGATACACAAAAAGCATAATCACGTAAGCTTTGTTTTCAGAAGTAGGAAGGACCCACACTTCTTTTTATTAATAAAATGTGCACTGAGAGTGATTAAACTGCTACAGCACTAAAAACTCTCTCTGTGTGACTCTAAGCTATGTGTTCACTGGGAAAGCCATTTACAGGTTTCAGAGAAGAGATGTGGCAAGCTACTGCCAGCTGAATTGATACATCCACACAAGGCAGCAGAACGGTACCTGCAAACATCCTGGAAGCAGTATAAATAAATTTATTAGAAGTTCACCTACTTTTGGCAAAACTAGTTACCTCAGGTTGGCCAATGTGGCTGTACTACCTTTCACTCCTCAAGTATGTTCAGGACATCTGTTTTGAACTTCATTGTGTGACATGATCATAGCAACAATCCCTTTTAATTGCCTAACTGGAGACACTAAGATACTTTGTCCTTGCAAGTTTCCAGCAGATAAATTAGTAGAAAAAGATTTTAATCAAGCTAAAATCCAGACGTTTAGCATGGGTATACAAAAAAAAAAAAAAAAAAAAAAAAAAAAAAAAAAAAAAAACACCCCCAAAAAAAAAAAAAAAAAAAAAAAAGACACACCCAAACTAAACATCCTATCGCACCACACCTGAATGCTCAATATGGAATTACCCATCTGGTAAAAAAAAAAAAAAAAAAAAAAAAAAAAACCACAAAAAACCAACACACAAACCCCCCCAAAAAACCAAAAAAAACCAAAAAAAAACCCCACCAAAACCAAACAAAAAAAAACCCCAAAAAACTTGAAAAGGACTCATCCATAACTAAAATGGATTAAAAACCCACTCTGATGTTCTTTTATATAAGTAACTTTTTAACTTCTCTGCCCTTAAATTGGTGGTGCCTAAGTTTTGCCATTGGAGGATTTTAGTTTAAACCCAGTTTTAACATCAAGTTAATGGTAATGAGGTGACATATGAAAGTTTGTGACCTATGGGTGAGACTGGATGATCCTTTAATACTTCCAAAGGGTACAGAACGTGGAAATAAATATTAGGCTGGATACAGAAAAATGGTTTTCCTTTAAATCCTCAGTATAAAAAGCATTTTATCATGTTATGCTGGGCACAGACTATTAAGCCAAGATTATTTATTTCCCAGTAGACTTTTAATATTATTCTTCTAACCTAATTCAAAATGATGATCAAGGAAGAATAACTGAAGTGCAGCCTCATGTTTAAGTTTTCCTTACAGTTGACTTTATCACTTTCTTTTTGTTTTGCTTTTGGGTGTTTTGAGTTTTTTTGCCTCCACTCTTCACCCATAAATCTGGTCATGAATCCATTCTTAACTCTGTTTACTTTGTTTCACAAGACAGTATTCTCTTTGTGTTATTCTTGGCCAGGTGAGTAATTGCTTTCCAGAAATTTGTATCCTAATATAGCTGTTTATGTGTTATTATATATCCCATAAAGGTGTTCTGTTTCTCCTCTTTAATAAGAATTTATGGGACAAGATAAACCACCTTAGCAACTGAGGTATATTTATTTTTTCATGGAAAGGACTGTTCAAGAAGTATGCATTATTAAGGGGAACAAAAATATCAAGTTGCATGTAAAATCCCACTTTAGAAATAAAGAAAACATTTTACAAAGCATAAAGATCACCAGCATAATTGCATGGCAATACAGCTGAATAGCATTTAGATTGCTTCTGAATCAATTATTCAAAGGGAATTCTCATACAGAAGGCCAACAACAAGGGTTGTGCATATCCTAAGACTGACTTAACACTTTTTTTTTTTTTTAATGGTCCATTTCCATATTGTAACTAAAAATACACAGTTCAGTTCATCAACTGTATCCTGAACTAAGCATCCTTAGGCCCTTCATTACTTCACAGAATCCTGATTTCAGAGAGGAGTTTCTGCATAGCTTGTCTCCAGTGAAACAAACATCTCCAGATCCAATGAAGAACTGGACTACGAGCTTAACAAATTCAAGTTCTGAATCTATTTTAGAATAGTGGATATCATCCTTTATATATTACAAAAGAAAGACCCAATTGGAAACAAAGAATTAAATATAAAGTAATTGCAGAGTAAATTAAACATTTTGAGAACTGAATTTCATAGTTTGACTGCTCTGTAAAATTCCTAAAACCTGATGGCTTAAATTCAACTAGATTTTGCAAATATAGGTTACAAACCCTCTCCTTTTCTCTGTGTATTCCTTCTTCAGAATAAATCAATGAACATAGTTAGCTTTCAAGTTTTAAATAAAGCTTGGCTTGGGTTGAGCTCTTGTAAGCATGTGGGAATGGAAACTTTATGTCTTGGTTAGTTAGTCTGTCTTTTTTATTATCTTGAATAAAAATGAGCAAGAAAGCTCCTACAGAAAGATAAAGGAAAGCCTGGGAAACCACCCGAAGAAACCATTTCTAGCCACTTGTGCTGGAAATTGTTTTATAGTACTAAGTACAAAGATATTTCAGTTAGAGAAGACTTGCCAGAAAAGACAAAAGGAAAATCTGAACGGCTGGGGAGAAAAAACATGGAAGGTTTGCCCTCTGTAACTATGTCTGAAGCTCTCATACTGCAAAATGCCATATAAATAAATTAAATAATAGGAGAGAAGGGAAAGTATTTTATATGGCATCACCCAGCCCAAGCAACTCAGGCATCACCCATGACAGCAAAACCATCCTTACTATTTTGCTTTTTAAAAGCATTTGCAAAAGTCTGCCTATGGATCATCTGATGAATCATTCTGAATGTACGAATCTTTACTGTTTCTTTAGGGGCCATAAACACCAACATACCTCTTGAAGCAGTGCTTGCCTTTGTCTGCAAAAGTCCTAATATTTCCTTTACCCGTCACAAGTTTATTCTGAAACTTAGAGAACCTTCAGTTGCAAAACCAACCAACCAAAACCCAAACCCAGTACCACAATGTAATATATTGTAAAGATAATATTAAACAGCATTGGATTTTCATCTCTTCATTTTGCTGTACCTTTTTAATGAAGTGAATCAGTTGTCTATATTGCTTTATCATGAACACCACAAAAAACATATGCCTGTTGTTACAATGGTATCTGGTTATGGATTACCTGACAATATACTTAATCTTTAGTTCTCCATATATTTTTCAAACTGTCAGCAGAAAAATGGAGATTGCCAGCTTGTTTACTAGCTCTTTCTATCTCAGGTTTACAATATGTTTAATATACTTGAGACAGTAAGCTAGATATTTTATATTTGCAATATTATTTTCTCAAGTTTTTGATCTTTGAAAACAGTAATAAACCTACAGACTTTTTTATAAAAATGATGACTTTGCTGTAGAAATTTTCAATTTAAATAACATTTGAAGTCATATGGATACTATACTGAATGATGCCCTTCAAATACCAAACAGTAAACAAGACACAAGAAGTCACTATCATAGTGCACAATCAACCATAAACAATAAAATATAGCTATTAAAAACCATCACTAATTATTCAAATGTAGGAGTTAAGCTAAGTACCAGCATGTTTTATTTCAGCTGATTCCACTACAGGATTTGAGTTATACTAGACACTCCCTAAAATTAATTTTCTAGGATTTTCTTAGTATAGGCATCGCCTTCTGTCTTGAAGAAGCTTTGGCTCAGCATTTATAATTTATAGCAGTGGCATGAGACAGTTACAGGCTTCTTATGTACACCGACAGAGTCAGTTGTTGATGCCAGAAAAAGTCAGAGGTGCCAAATGTGTCAGCGGAGAAGAACCACCAGCTATGCTAGCAATAAAAGTGAGAACTTGTGAGAAATTCTAAAATAACTCCTCAATTCTCCCTTAATGAAAATCACATGATCTCAAGATTTGCTCTCATCCTCTTCCCTTTCCTCTGGAGAAAGATGCCCCGAACACAAAGAATTTGTAAAACACCAGAGGACCTCTCGTTCCAAACACTTTGCAAAGCAGCGAGACTGAAATTTACTTGTCTATATCCCTGCCTGCAGGTGCCATGGCTGCTCAAGACGGTAAGAGGACACGTACAGAGGATATAGGACAGTCTATGTTCTGTTTGTAACCCAATGTAGAAGGAGTTAAAGTAGGATGAAGAAAAAGAATAATAGGTTGACACTTTTTTAATACATGGATACCATGGTTACCTCCAAAGAGTGGTGTGAAATGTCTAGTAGTCATTATGTAAGAGAAGACATTTTAATTTATAGGGGGATTTTAATTTAAGCCTCAGGGCAAAAAACCAAACAAACAACACCAAACCAAAACCCAAAAAACAACAACAAAACCAAAACCAAACCCCACAACACTCAGATCTTATCCAAACTAAACCAATATATATTACTTAAGAAAATATTCAATATACCAATCATCTAATCTTTAGGACTAATCCAGAAGTTATAATTACAAAACCAGCTATCCATTGTTCAGCAAAACTGTTATTTGTCCATTCAGTATATTTTACCTCATAGGTGCTAAGACAAAACAGAATCACAGTTTACAGCATTTGTTTCACGATCATACTTCTAATTTGGCAGACAAGCAGCTGAGATATATCTTAAAATTTTAATATTCAATCTGTTTAACTGGAGCAAAAAATATTCCATTATCCTAAGAACTAGCAAACTACAAAGGAAAAATTAATGACAGAAAATGACCATGTTACTCTCTGAAATAATGTTTTGTGCTGAGTGTTCATTTGAATGGACTTCAACAAAAGTGGAAGAAAATGCATATGGCAATTCCAAATCTTTATATATAAATTTTTGCAATTCTTGAAACACATTTAGCTTAATTTGTATTGATTTCAAGATTTTCAATTTAAAGTCAAATCATTTTTATTCTAGCATGCTGAATTTAAAAGTCTCCGACAATATTTTTTGTTTCAGAACTAACTTGCCTTTGATGATTCTACTAGGCATGATACATGAATGATGCTTGAATGAATTAGCCCTTAATTTTCTAATCATGAATGTTCAAAACTGCCAATTTTGATTATACTTACACACTCATCTTGCTGTGGGACTCTAGGGATTCTGTGTTCCCTTTTTGTTAGACCTAGTGTAGGACTGGGATCTTACGCACTAAAAATATCCCTGAACACAAATAACTTTACTCTTGTGAATAATACCATTATACCAGCTTGAAAGTATAACCTGGGCTAAAGAGTAATTTATATTGTTGGCAACAGGAATCTCTTTTCCACTGTGGGCCCATTGATAGATGAGGTCAGCACAGGAGATACCCACAGGAAGCACTGCTTAGCCATTATGGAGACTAATGGGGTAGATATAATCCGCTAAATGAACAAACAGGTTACATTAATTTCTGCATTCATGTATGCATAAACTGCAGTGCATGATGCAAGCTGAAGAAAGCATGCTTAGAAATGAAAAGTACATTTTGCTAAGAAGTACCTGAAGGTATATTAGGAAGAATATGATGATTAAAAAAAAAAAAAAAAGGAAATTAGAGAGAGCTAACTAACCTACTGCTTAATGTATTTTTATTCGTGTTCTGCTGGATTTATCCAAAGACAGGTTTGGTTGCATGATACTTATTTTGGATGCATGGCGTGAGAGTTAGAATAACTTGGGTTTACATCATGACCATTTGGCTCAGTAGAATATTCATTATGCTGCAGGCTTGCTTGATTTTCAATCATCTTATCTGGCACAGCCTATAAACTAATTCAAAGAGAATGATCACTACCAGTTAAGCCCAATTCCAAGCTCTCTAACATTAGTTACATACTGCTGTATGCTGTCTGCTGCTAGAGCTGTATTAATTTTTGTAGGTTTATTCTCTCATCTGATGACTCAACTAGGCAGACTTAGGCTTTATGCTTCCAAAGGTATGAAAATTACCCCCAAACTCTTATGGGCAGATGTTATTTTTTACAGGAAAATATAAATGAAAAAACCTCAAACAATTTCTTTTTCAATGTAAAGTTTTGCTTTTGTCTGCAGGGCTCCAGTACGTTTTCCTTTCTGAAGTATTTAATCTTTACGGCAAAAAAAACCCAGAAACAAAATAAGAGTTAAAGTTAAAAATGCTGTCACTATCCAAATGCATATGAAATTTTCATAAATATTATGGCTTGTGCTATAGCACTTCAAAAATACTTTAAACAGATGGACCAGTGAGACTGCCATTCATGTTTTACCAGTCAAGAGGCATGTTTAAACTGCTGGCTGAAACGCACAATATGAAGTACATTCCACATATAGAGTGAGAAGAAATGCCTTGTTTGCTAAGCAACCACACAGAAAAGAGCCAACTGAATGAATGGCATCATATTTTATACACTTGTAATTTTTTGGAGAGAGATGAGCGGTCAGAGAAGATCACTGTTATACTGTAGAGGAAGAAGAACTACAAAAGAGAAAAATCTTGCTTTCTCTGCACAAAAGTATCACAGGATTTTCCAAACAACTATCTGGATGAAAAGTCAAAAGCTGAAAATTTCATATACCACTCTACACCAGAAAAGCACAATAACATTGTAAAAAGAAACCAGGGGGACAAAATTTGTCTTCAGTGACAGCAGTTTAATAGAGATAAAGAAGGAGGATAAGAATCTTAATTCATATTTTAATGAAGATAAAGAAGATGGATAAAAGAAGAGAAGGAGGAATGCATTCTGTATCTTTCTCTATAAACTGAGATAGTCTCTTAACAGAAAGGGCATTAGTTAATAAGAATGGTCACACTCCAAAATTTCACTATATGCAAATTCTAGTGAGCTCTCCCCAGTGTAACCCATGCTATGATTTCATCTTTTCAGTGCCTGAAAATTAATCATGTAAAAATATCCTATAGGTCAATCTGATTTTCTGGTGAAGATTTCTGTTCTTTTATAGGCTCTACAATGACTAAACACATAATAGCAATAAAATACTATAGGCAAAAGCTTTAATTTTTACCTTATATAATTACACAGAATTCATTATTACTTTTAACTCTCAAATATAAAGGAATTCTCTTGCATGGGACACAGACATATCCTTGTACAGGATAAAGAAGGAAACAGAGGAGGCAGAGCTGCCTCCAAAAAAAGAAAAGCTAGTGTTGGGAACTACTTTCTGTGTTTCTAAACACTAAACATATTGTCACTTCTTACATCCCAGTGCATAAAGAAAGTCAAGCTCACACGTTGTTAACTTGAAAGGTCGTAAGAGATAAGAAGTCACGAAGTTATAGCCTTACACTGCACCTATCTACAGAACAGTATAAACAGAACTCAGATAATGTCTCCCACACTACTTTGTAATCACTCCTGTTCAGGTCCACTATCTGAGAGAGAAAACACATCTCTTCGGTCTTAAAATCACGAACAATAGCTTCAAGTCAGATTCTAATCATATGGATTGCCATTCATGAGTCTTAACTGATGATTCTTGGACACAAGTACTGTCATTGGCTACGCAACTCACTTTTTTGTTGAGTCAAACCAAGTTGAAGTCAATACATCTCTGCCAGCTGCATCTGGAAATACTGTGAGGAACTTGGAGCATTTGAATTCCTTTGTTTTCTCCTTTCCACATCTGATCTTTTTTTCTGGAATAGAATGATAAAAGAAATAAAAAGCAGAGAATTTCCATCAGCTGTTATAAAGTGACCTCTGCTCAACTTAGTTAATATCTTTAATTAAGACAGCCAATATCAATTATTCTAGAAACAAACTGATGCACAGAAAATACAAGTGACTTGTCAGCGTGTTAGGTCACACAGTGTTACTCCCACATTTAAGTTACTTCCCACATTTGTAGGAAATTATTTCATCAAATCTTTCTGGGATTTATTGCTTGCTTTTACATGCTTTCAGTAAATTAACCTGTGGAATTACTCTTCTCCCAGTTCTCACTGTTGAAAAATTTTTGAGAACAAAATGAAGCTACTTTCTACCTGGCTGCTGACAGTAGTCACAGCCACACGAGCTGGCCCCTCACCCCGAAAAAGGATCTGCAGACAGCTCCTTCGGTCAGTCTCTGTCCCCTTTACTGTTACCCCAAGCTCACAAGATCATAAACGCATCTGTACACCTGCAGTGGTGCAACGCTGGCATCACGTGTGCTGGAAAGCTCCTTGGTTCGGCTATGTTTTGTATCCCTGCCCTCACCGGCATGTAGTAAACTACCATCAGTTATACTTTTCTGTTCTTGAATGAAGTCTGACACACAAATCCTCAGAAGCTGCTGAATATTTGCGATGATGCAGGCCAGCCCAACTCATTTAAACTAATAATAGACTTCCTGTTGATGTTGGCAGACTTTGAATCAAGATAATAGACAAGAATCAAACCAATAAAGGATTTTTTTTTTTTTTCTTGAATGAGAGCCAGGAAATGTGGCAAGCTTGTGGATGTAAATGTAAAGCCAGCCTTATGAAAGGTTTTGTTATGTTCTCTTCAGATGAGAAAATAATGTGTATCTCTGCCGTACAGAGACACATTAGAATCTTTCCTCCAAGAATTAACCTGAATATGACTTGGGTCAATTTGTATAATAAAGATCATTTATAGCATCAGAAGTCTTGTGTACATTTTTGGAAATTAAGCACCTCTTCTTAATAATACTGAGGGACCAATGAACACAGATAACAATTCTTTTTCACTTTCTTTTTATAATTGTAGAAATTAATTATATTTGTTTTACTTAATATATTTTATGAAGTTTTAAAACTGAATACTTAATTATTTTTACATTATAATGCAAAATGTAAAATATGTTTGATTACACACAGAATATAGAAGTTTTCCGTACTGTGGGGGGGGGGGGATGGGGTGTCAAAGTAGGCTTAAATCATGGGTTTAAAGAGAAAAAAAATTTATTTTTTTTTTTTACAAAGTTTTAATTTAATAAGAGAAAATATTCCACAGCAATCAAGCCTGACACTTTTATATAAGTCTGAGCCTGAGTGGCACGGGCTATCTACAGAGATATAACCATTTTAAGTGTAAACACAAACATAAAAATAGATCTTATCAGAAGTACCAATACACAAATCCAAACTACTATTTAAACTTACTAAACACTTGGAAAGAACAGCGGAGTATATAAGCAGAAAAAACTGGCTAACATGCCATAACTGCTAACAAAATATATTTTATTTGAATTTTAAGGACTGATAGCAGCCTCCCAACCAGTCTTAATCACTGTGTGACTTGGCACAAGCTCAGATGACCAGGATGATTTTTCAAAAGTTCACAGAACAAAAGAGGAAGAAGGCAGGGGAGGCTTATTTAATCACCCTTACATGGCTTCATTTCTGGTGGATAGCCTTTGCTGCTTCTTGAAACACAGGACTTTAAAAGAGCTGGCAACCTCTAAACTCTTGTTACCACCCTCACACGCCTCCCCCAACCCCCTTTCCCTAGGAGAAAAAAGAAAAAAAAAAAATAGATGGAGAAAAAGAAAATACTACTGCAGAGAGATCCACCTAGCAAAAATAAAAAAATCTGAAGATACACAAATCAAAGCTTTTGGTGATGGAAATATGTTTTGGTAAAACAGTTTTCACTTACAAACAGTAAAAAGATGACTCCTTGTGAAATTTGAACATTCAGGGTTCAACAATAAGGAATTGAATTTTAAAATGTTTATTGTTTTCATGTCATAGACACATCTTATATATTTTAGTATTTTACAGTAACTTTCAAACACTTAGCCAGATACTATCGAGTTATCTAGCGTCCATCATGGGTGCAAACTAATGCTCTAATCTTTCAAAACCACAAGTGATCTGCAAGCCATTTTTCTTCTCACACACCATCCAAGTGACTACTTGGAAGTTGCCTGTGTTTTTAGGCCACAGTTAGATAAGTGGTAGTAGCTTCGCTTGAACTCCAACACGGAAATGAGATATTGAATATCTTCTCATTTATTCAGAGACTGAAGAAATTATACTCAGACCTGCTACCCCTACTATGCTATGTTTCCCATACGAACAAGATCAAATGGGGGTATGAGATTAAAATCTGTGAAAATGCCTGTGAAATAGATGGATCAGAACTAGGTTTAGCCTTATTTTTCATTTTAAACCACACTTTTCTTGCCACAGATTCACACACATGGAGTTATTTCCCTTCCCCCAAGCCAAATATGCTGAAATCTCCTTAGTAAACACTAAAGCGCTGCACTTACTTTCCCACTAATGACTACGCTGAAATATCATAAGGAGAAGAATTCTATTAAACACTAGTTCAGGAAGAATTTTTTTTTAAAAAAAAAAAAATCTAACTTCCAAATATTACGACTGGCATAGAACAATGGACCATGGAAGCTGGAGGGATAGTAGCAGCCATAACTCAGACTTTGCTTGCCATCAATGCTTATGTCATATATGAAGCGGTTTACCAATATGCTGATGTACTGGCAAAACGTGCAAGCATAGAATTTATTCCTCTTTGCAATAGTTATGGGACATCACGACCACAAATGCATGTTTCAGGAGAGACTATTTTAAGATAGAGAGCTTTATTTTGACAAGCAGAAAACTGCAACAAAAGATTTATTATTCAGTGGAATAATCAGTGAATGCATTATCCTGTCAACATTTAACTATTAGAATCAACTAAAATAATGAAAGCTGCGTGAGCGATTTTATTGTTTTACATTAATCTGAAAATAATTTATTTTATGATACTGGCATTTGCATTAATGTAAATGAAACTCAGTTAAAACTCAAAGTTATGTAAAACGAGAAACATAACACATTTTAACCTTCATACGCCTATTCTGCAGGCCATACATTCTCATACATGCTGCACATGGGTGTGCTTCCCATGGTATACGTGCTATCTATGCCCACACTGGGATAATGATTTTGCTAATTTGTATATGCTTCCAGCAATCTTTGGTCCTTTCTCACCTAGAAAGTGGCTCGCTGTGACTGGCTTTCTCACCTCTTTGCAGATGTGTTATTAACATCTTATTGAGACCTAACTCTAGATGCTTCATTAGCCTGTTTGTTCCAGTCAGGCATAAACTACTGATTTTTGGATTAGCTGCTTTTGTCTGTTAATCTGCCCTTGACTCATAGGCTGAAATGTTTCAGCAGTAGAATAAATATTTTGAAGCATTTCCACAGTTGTTTCTGAACCACTTACTGACTGACTTTAGAGAAGACTGCATATTTTGCCAAGTACGTGTAGACTCTTGGTATGTGAACCAAGTATATAGTATATAAAAATATGCTCAGGTACAGGAAAATTTACCCTAATATGGTGGTATCAGATAATCATGTAGATCTCAAACCAAAAGCAACAGCGTGACATCTTTTGACTCTTCACAGAACTGAGTAAAGCCCTAGCTGCAGATCATCAGAATTCACTGCCTGAAGCTGTGTCAACCCCCCCACACCAACCAGTATATGTTGGTACAAGCTCTTACACTGTTTTTAAAAAGTTCTAGCCTTAGCTTGTAGGGGATTCTGCCTTGCTTCTCCTTGGACTAACCAGGTCCTACCACACTCTAAAGGAACCTACCAAATAAGGTTTAGTTACATATTTAACTGCAGAAAGATGGAGAAATTAACACGTAGAAGAGCAAAGACAAGAGGATGCTACTTACACACTAATTTTGGTGCCAGTTAAGCCAGTGGCATCTGCATCATTATTAATAGTGAGAGAGAGAAAAAGAATCTGTGTAAGTTTCAAGGCTCCCTATAGACATATACATCCAGCCATACATTTAATGTGTGTGGGGCACAGTGACTGGGACAACAATGTGTGGCTCAACAAATGCAGTCACATAACATGGCATGTCCTCAGTGATAGGTCATACAAATTAAGAAAAGCACCAAGGGTTTGACTGGATACTATCAATGGACTGATTCATTCTTTGCTTTGTGTAAGGATATCCAAGTGGGAGAGAAAAATACACATTTAAAAAAATTGCTGATGGTTTAATTGCGGAAACTTGCTACTCCATCACTGTTCAGTTGTAATAATGATCAGGGCATGGAGCATTACTTGAAGAATTAATGACCACCTAAGGTTAACAGCCCACGGCTAAGCCTTGAGCCTTCAGCTTTCTCAGATAGTCATTAATCCCTAGGAATTGTCCTGTGCCTCCATCATTACTTCTAATTTAAAAAGTGAATTTTGTCCTTTTAATTTTCTTTTCACAAAATTAAAGTACTTAATTAGACTTTGTCATTAAATCACATCTGCATTGATTACCTAGGAAAAAATAATGACAGGAAAATTAAATTTGCCTATTTAATCATTGAATCCTGATTAAATATTTGTTATAAACATTTCATTCCAATTAAGGCTGCATAAAAAATCCACATTAGGCAAAGAAGAATATACAATTCAAAGCTGTAATATGTCCCGAAATGCTGCTTCCATTTTCTTTCTTCTTTACTCCTTGCTGAAGAACTTATTACATTTGTGAGAAACTTCACAATTTAGATTCAGTATTACTAGACTTTTTATATGTAGTAGTAGCTAGGGAAATACACAAATGTTACAGCGATGAAGCAGTATCGACTTAAATCACAGTGATGAAGACATTCTTAAAAGAAGCAAGTTATCACACAATTACTTTCTTCTTTAGAGGTAAAACAAAGAATAAAAGAAAATATGTAGATGAAATTTTGCACACTGATCCAAATTTTCTTACTCTAGAAGCTTTCCGTCATCACCAAGAAATGTGACATTTTTATCCATGATGCTGTTCTCTCGTGTAATCCCATAGGATTCCATATGCATCAGGAGATGTACAGTGCTATGATTAAATTAGTTTACGGCTCAGTCACTCAGCAGCCGCAGAGAGGGCATTGTACCTTAGAGCAATGTGTGTCAAGGCACCAGGTTCTGAACTGAAGTGAAATAGATTGAGTGAAACTGTGATTTTATAATGAACTTAAGGGGAAGGTCTAAAGCTAGTTTCTGCTGATATTTGTCAATTTAGTGCTCTCTGCTACTAAAAGATCCCTTCTGTGCTGACACATGGCCAAAACTTTGAAGATTAGCCCTCTGTTTTGAATAATCACAGTACACGCATTTGTTCCCTGCCAACTTTTTTGCTTGCATACAAGTCTGTGCTTGTGGTACCACACACAGATGTGGACAACCCAGCTGTTCCATGCAGAGTTGGAGAATCGAGTCTGAAAATCAGACTATGACCCACAAGCAAAGTGATTTAAGTCAATATCTGCTATAATTCATGTAATAAGTAATCTAATTTTCTTTGACAGAGTTTTCATTTCTCCCTCCCACTATACTTCCAACCTTTTCCCATGTCCCCTTCACCCCCTGTCACAATACTCCAAGTTTTCTCCAAGTCCTGTCTCCTTAACTACTGGAGTAAGCAAACAGGTCTGTGCATTGAACCTCAAGTGAAGAAAAAAAGTTTGCTAAGCTTCCTCACCTTTATATAGAAATTGTTCTATGCTAGTTTTTTGATTTCTTAAAATTATTTTTCAAAGTTTCACATATTCATGGGTTTCCATTCAAAATGGTTGCCTATAAACTCATGACTTGGTATAATCGGAGTACGCAAATGTTCATAGAAATTAGTCAGCATACAAACATGAACACATCAATTGAAAATATCAATAAACATTTAAAGATTTTTTTTTCCCCTTCTTCTCTCATTTCAGCTTCTCTAATATGGAAGCAGATGGAGCAGCATAAAACCAACAACATCTGATCCTAAAATACACCTAAAAATTTTCAGGTTTTCTGAAAGTTTTATTGCTCCTTCCAATTCCTTCTCCAAAAGCTTGATGCTTGCTTTTTCAGTGTCTATATATAGACTGTGGAAACCGTACCAAAGGCCTCATCTTTTTCACATCTTTTCTTTAATCACAATAACATGAATGACTTCAGTAAGAAGGCTGACACATTTGCTTACTTTCATGATTCTGCTATCAAATCAAGGATCTCAGAATTATTTCAAGAGTAACATTCTGAAAGAAATGGCATGCATTCTGCCTGTTGTCAATAAATCAACCATGGAAAATATTTCAACCATGACATACTGGATGGTGTTAATGAAGTAACAGGAAGAATACCTGCAGATATAGCCAGCTATTTTTTTTCCTCTTCGCAGCTGCCAGATGGTGTTGAACAGAAGAAACTGCTATGCAGAATAGCTGAATTTTTACCAGGTGTGTCATTACACACAGTGTTTTTATCTATTCAGATGCCTTAGGGGAATGATATACATATATTTGAGCCAATTAAAAAAAAAAAAAAAAAAAAAAAAAGCATGTTCTTTGTGTTGTCTTTCACACACTAAATTATAAATTATAGAGATAGAAACATCTTTCTATCAAAACATTCCCATCCTATCAAAGCAACAAACCTTACTGGAAAAAACAGAACAAAAATACCTTTACATAGCCTGCCATAATTTAGAACATAATAAAGGCTATGGCATGGCCTACATGTATTTAAGAACAATAAAAGACAGAACCTCTTGCTATTCTTACATAAATAAATTTGTAGACTGAATTATGGTTTCCAGTTACATTTAACAAACCACAAGCATATTAAGGATACAATTCGATGGACCTCACATGACAAAACACTAATCAAGACTTTACTTTTGTTTATTTTTAAAATAAAGGAATGGCTACTGTAATTAAAATTACAGGAGTCATTTTTAGATGCAGTAGGCGGAATGAAATGAACCAAGGCAAAACAAAAATCGAAACCTCCAAATCTTACTCTTGAAGAGAGAACGGGGGAAACTTTCATGGCCACATATGGTCTTATCTGAAAGAGCACTTCCCACACTAACTTCCCACTAGTACTTTATGAAACATTGGTTCAAAGCTGATTCAAAAGAAGGATGACCTAGTGAGTCACAAGTAACATTTAAGGAAATATAAGACCTCTTGCCCTACTATTTATAAGAGCATTGTCTGCGATTGCATACATTTATTCAAATATTGGAATAGGTTTAGAAAATATTTTCTGCATGGAAAGTACTCTTTCCACTTTTATTACAGAGGCAGTCTTATTCTCCAGGACTTTGCAAGTTAAACTATAGTAATAATTTCTGGCCCTATCACTGCCACCTTCTGAAACACTGAAATGGTAGTCCTATAAATTCACTAAAAGTACCATATCCTATTTATACATTATTAACATTGCAAATGTTATTCCAAATAGAGTGCCTCCTTGTTAAAACCAAGTTTACTAACCCGTGCATGTTTTTAGCTTTTACTACAGAGCCAGGACAGAGTGAAGGTCTTGCAATTTAGCATGATTAGCCATTTGTGAAGGATACATATTTTTTAAACTTTACCATTGATGTATTATTCTGTAAACAGATGAGGATCTTTGCGTGTTTAAAATGAAATTTACACATTAAACAACTCAAGATGATCTTTCATTTCTTTAAGAAATTAATTCACTGCTAATGAAGGGTGAAAGACTGACTGAATCAGTCATTAATTTAACCTTTCCCGCTTGATAAGATCAGCTTGGCTACCACTTCTCACTTACAAGGATATGTCAGGGGAACAAATCATTTTATAACAACTCAGTGAAATGTATAATCATGGTAGTATTTACAAAACACATTAGCTAGAAATTTACTGAGCCACCTTCAGGTTATTCAAATAACTGATTAATGAGCCTTCCCAATACCATGTGGGCATCCTCCACAAACATTTGAGATTCAAGTTTAAAATTATTTTAACAACTGTAACTTCTAAAAATGATCACATGTGCATTCTGCTTTTCAACAGGAACTACGTGAGGTCCTAGCAGGGATAACCTATCTAAATAAAGCAATATGTATATGAAATGTGATAATCAATATAATACCAGCCTGACCAAAAAAACAAGAAAGGAAGCAGCAGTACGACAGTAAGTCATGTTGGAGATGTCTTCATTTACATTATACATTCTGATGTAATTCCAGTCCATCTTGTCTTTTTCTTTCTTTT
Organism: Podiceps cristatus; assembly: GCA_000699545.1. Classification (NCBI taxonomy): domain Eukaryota; kingdom Metazoa; phylum Chordata; class Aves; order Podicipediformes; family Podicipedidae; genus Podiceps; species Podiceps cristatus. The sequence goes on along the minus strand of KL266084.1, from coordinate 14,869 downwards.
TTTTTTTTTTTTCTTTTTTTATCCTCTTATGTTATAAACTCTGGTTCATATTAGAAGCATGTAAAAAGCCTTTTTAGAGAATAAATACCACACTTAAAAGATTTAGCTGTATTTTCCAGGACAGACAGGTTTACCGAACATTTGCGTGTCAAAAGACATTGAAGACTAGATTTCTGTCTTCTATGGAACTTTGCAGGACCACCCTGGAAGGCAGCTTTATTTCATGCTTTACTAGCAACTGAGTTCCCAGTAGCACAGTAGTGTCAGGAAGACAATTACTTGTTCAGATAATTCAGTGTGCACAACTACAAGAAGGAAAAACGTCCTTACAAATCAGTATCATCTCAGACTAAAGCAAAACCAACCAGAACCCTAGCCAAGGAATCAAGTAATAATCATTGCTGAACAGTATACCAGTGTTGTAGGTAATCTTTCATTATTCTTTATACAAATCCAAAACTCCAAACACCTATTGCAAAGCATTCAAATTATTTATCAGGAAGGTAGTTACAAAGCTAGCAGCCAGACTGGGGCGGGGAAATAAAGAAAGGAGTTCTATGGAAGAGAGCATGTTTGAAAGTGTTTACACTTCTCAGTCCTACTGTCCAGACCTAACCAAACAAAAGCTGGGCAAAATTTTATTTGGACTTTGGCTTATTATTCTGACTGAATTTAAGAGTTCAAAAAGTAGATAAACCTTCATTTTTACTAACCCACTAATCTAAGTTTTAGACATAAAAGTAGACAACAGTCTATATTTTATACTCAAATCTAAAAATGTTCATCAAATACCAGACAAGTATATGATCTTTTTTGAAGATATAACATATAACTTCATAAAATATAGCAATAGTCCACAAGTATTTGTACAAAGATAAATACTTGTGTGCAAGTAACAGCCTATAGTCTCTCTATACATTCTTGACATGTAATTATTACTGTAAAAGGCAATATAATTAAAAAAATCTTCAGCATATCTATGGAATTTTACAATTATTTTGCATCTGTGGTAATGGCCTACACATTTGCCTAAATGCTATTCTGGCAAATAACGCATTTGGAAAGACATTATTTTCAAAGAGACTGTATACATTTGGTTTTCAATACTGAAAGATATGTTTGACTTGATTCCCCCCCCTTAACTACCATCTTGCCTTCAGGTAAGAAATGTAAATGCAAATGTCTATTAACAGAACCGCACAGGAAGCAACAGCATATACTGTTCAGTAGCAAGTACTAGACTATTCTTTATAACCACTGGAAATAAAGTCTTGTCACATTCTTTAAATAAAATGTTGCTTTTATCTAATAGTAACTATATCAAATCAGGGACAGAAAGACATAGATATCTACAGCAACGTGTAGAAATGAATTCCGGTTGTTATAATAAGCACTAGAACACTCATTTTGCTAATATTGGTCCCAAAAGAATTGGCACCCCTGCTCACTTTTACGATAGAGCCAAAAGTTCATTAGACACTTTCATCAGAAGTCTAAATGCACTCAGATTTATGTAGAACAGTCATGCAGCCAGTTTATTCTATACAGAAATACATCTGTAGCATACAGCTAAAATGAAACAGCCACTTGGAAGAAATGCCACATACAAATATGAGATATTACAGCTATTTGGTCAGAATGACCTTCTTAACTCTCTCACTGTAGAACTAGGAAAGAAATATAAAGGAAATAATAACAAAAAAAGAGAGATTCTCCAAGAATATACAGGTTAAGATTGTGTTAACTGCAGATTAAGAATTTTGTAATTTTTATTATTAAGAACTTCAATGCAATGCCAGTTTTAAAATGCTTCATTAGGATACTATAGCTTGCCACCTGAAAATGCTATATGCAATCATAACTTAGGTTCCTCATACGTCTAATGTATACAGAAAAAAGTAAACCACATTAATTTTAAAGCTATCTGGTTAAACTGTTCATAATCTTATGGTTACTTGTGTAGATCGTCTATAATATCTACACATCAGTTCACAACCATATACAATCTACTGCCGGTGTAAGATAGGATGAAATAGCCCACTGTTAGTTACTGCCAAAAAGCTCATCTCAGTCCTTAGACAGGTTCTGGATCTGCGTTCCTTCACTAGCAGCTTCATGAGTGTTGGGGTGAGGGGGTGCTTGTCGTTTTTTGAAAGGAAAAATTAACCCTATTAATGTCAATACTTTAAGATCAGCAATTGTTCAAAAGCTTCAGTGCTAGGATTTAAGCGAAGAAAAAGCAATCTCGGTTTACTTCCTGCTGGTGTGTACATAAACATCATTTATCACAATAAGCACTAACTTGCCCACATACTCAGCTGGCTATCTCGGCTCATCATCTTCTTCAGATTCTTAGTGAAAAATCCTTTCATACTCTGATTTCATTGAAATAAGATCTATTCTTCTCTGTTTTCCTTACTCATTTTTTTCTGACATATTTACACGTCTTGCTTGCTTTTTCTCTGGTGTGTTTTTGCAAATTTTTGGGTAAGACTTAGTTGCATCAATCCAGTATGCTAAGGGAGAAAAATGAGAACTAAACGAACTAGGCATTAAATGTATGAAAGAAACTACGGATGAATAAAACAGTAAGGGTTAGTGGTTTTACCCGAGTCTGGCTTGACTAAAGCCTGGCAGTTCCACACTGGCTTACGCTGCCGATGAGGGACCTGAGCAAGGGGCCAATGCGGCCCCGGTGACTTTGCACAGCTTTAAGGGAATTTAATGGAAATTGCTGGGTATTTGGCTGTTGGGGGGGAAGTCACTTTGCTGTTTGCCTAAATACAGATTAAGAGCTCAACTTTGGTCATTTTTTAATAGCATGTCTGTCCATAGTGTTCAGTGCTACGTACACTGAAAAATCTGGTTTCTTCCTTTCATCTCCCTCTTTTGCCACATGTTTTTGTCTTAAGAGCTCCAAGCAGGATTATTAATTTACAAAACCCCTTCACTGAGCACTGTGTGAGAACTTTCTACAACCGCATTTTAACTCGTTGTTTAGTAATCTCAGCTCTCACGATAACTGAGGTGTCTGAGCAGGTCACCTCCACGGGCTGTGCTCACCATCTCTATCGTTCTACTTACCCATGTGACTTTAAACCTACATGCAAATGCAAAGTATATTACAGTGGGTTTTCAACACAATTCAGCTAGAACATTACACAGCCACAAGTCCCAGTCCTCCCCGCTTCACCTTAAGGTGAGTTAACTTTGCAGCACAGCCAGGATTGGTTTGATGGAAAAGAAACCAGCCATCCTACTGCTCTAATTGGTATCAAATTTATATACAATACTTTTTTTACTATGCCTTGGAGCTAAGTTTACCCAAAAGTAAAGGGACCCAGGGATTTTTTTTTACTTCTGTCATGATATATCAAGAAAGTTTAGTGCAATGAAACTGCCATCTCTGTTTTGTCTTCTAGTACACGTGAATTTACAACAGGTTGCAGAATCCTTGTCCTAAATATTTGTCTTGTACTGTGCATCGCACCCACTACGGGGCACATCACAGCAAATCAGGTATGTATGAAGGTCCTCTCTTGCCTCTGGGCTCTACACAATTCCTAATACATTTTTTCCAAACATTATTATTTTAATAAATCCTTCAACACTACATTTTGAGGTAAACCTACAAATTATAAGTAGAATCTGAAAACATTTAAACAAGCTTAAAATACATAGTCATATTATAAAGATGATTATCCCATTCAGTAAAACAGATAAAGGAGGAAACACTGCACTTGTAAAGGAGTACCCACAAAGGAGCTCCTGAGAATAGCACCTTAAATACTGTTTCTGTAGCAAATTGCCATAAGGTAGATGACACAATAATTCTGTTCCACAAATAGGTTGTTATCAAAGCCACATACTAACTATCTACACAGAAAACACAGCAGGAGGAGGGCTTCAATTCCCATGCTGCCTCAAAAAATGCTTCTTATTGTACTTGACTTGTTCCTGACAGATAAGAGAGAGCTAGAGCTCATTTTCCTAGCAGTGATCCTTTGTTTGGACACAACATGATCCAGTCCTGTGCATAAAGCTCCTGCAAGCTATTCCTGAGGATAAGTGGATATGGAATTCTGAATGGAGCATTAGCAATTTCAAGGGAAAAACATTATAAAAATATTTGGCCAGTCATCCAAAACACTGAAGTCTATAGTCTCAAAAATAGTTAGAATCTTATCTACCACCTAATTGAAGATAGGCCTATATTCCAGGTACGTAGCTATGCCTCAGTTTCAGTGCATTGAACATCAACTTCCCCGAGTGCCCTGTACCTCACTGTCATGGTTTAACCCCAGCTGGTAACCAAACACCAGGCAGCCGCTCACTTGCTCCCCCCCTCCCCGGTGTGATGGGGAGGAGACCCAGAGAGAGCTCACTCGCTCAGGGGTTGAGATAAAAATAATTCACCAGGACACTAAAGAAAAAAATATATTAATTATAAAAATAATAGATAAGGACAACAGAACATATAAAATGAAGAGTGCACAACTTCCCACCACCCAACGACCGATACAGCCCATCCCGAGCAGCAGCCAGGGAGCAGGGATATTCCCCCACAGCCATCCCAGAACAGCGAGTTCCAGAGAGAGCGCGAGGGAACAGACAGACGAATGAACAAACAGGCCCGAATGAAAAAAAAACCAACACCCCAAAAATAAGGGAACAAGAAGGGAACATGAACAGAACACAAAAGTAACAATGAACATGAAGGGGAGCAATGGCTGACTCTCCCTTACACTGAGCATGACATCCATGGCATGGAACACTCTCTTTGGCCAGTTTGGATCAACTCTCCTGGCTGTGCCCTCCCAAGTTTTTGCACCTGCACATCAGCAAAACTTGGGAAACTGCAAGATATCCTTGACCGTTCGGCAGCAATGAACATCAGCAGCGTGCTGGCACCATTCTTCACATATTAAATCCAAAACACAGGAGCTGCTGAAGACAAAACTAGCTCCGTCCTGGCTGAAACCAAGACACTCATATAAACAGGAATATTCCTCAGCTTCCCAGCAGCAGACTGCTGCCTTTACTCTAACTGTAATCCTATCTACAATACATGAAAACTAAAAAGAAGGTAAAGAATTGAAATAACTTGGCCACACATTTTCAGTGTTCCATTCTTGCCTTTGGTACAATTCATAGTGCAAACACTTTCCTTTCATATAAAAGCTGTATTGAAATGACTCTTCGGGTCACCTGAAAACTACGCCTAGTCTTGCAAATTGAGAGATTCCAGCCTGGTAAAAGTCTGCATCTTACAATAGTAAGTTAAACAAAGTATACTGTTAGTTGGCCCAAAGTATTTATCACCTGATACATATGTGTGTCTAGTGTGCAGGTATGAAATGACAGGTAGGATTAGCTGTAAAAAGTTCTCTGGTACAGCAACGATCTACATAACACAGAAGCCATTGCCTGTTAAACAAAACCAATATTACAAGAGTCATCGAGAATTCTAGCATGGACACTAAAATAGCAGACACAGCAAATGTTTAGTGTTATCTTGCAGAAGTAGAAAACATGGACTTGGAATTAGAGAAAATTATTCCTCCCGTCTCTTTACTGTTTTAGCATTCTCCAAGGCATGTACAATCCTAATATGAAAAGAAGCAGATATCAGAAGTAGAAATTGTGAAGAGATTTACAGTGCGGCAGCCTACACGTTCATATCTTAACAACATGGGCTAGTGCTGGAACCAGGTAAGGGGAATTATTGAAAATCTGTAACGACAGCAGACCTTGTGGTCTGTGTAATCCCAAGATGATGACAAATCAGCTATGATCAAGATGGAATAGTGACCACAATTGATAACCCACAGGAGACCATTGATCACTCTTGGCAGGACAGTCTCTGTACTGTGAACTAACACTAAGCCAGATCAGAGCTGATCCAAAAAAATGCCAGCCTGGAAAATAAAGAGCCTCTGGCTTCTCAGCAACATCCGGTGCGAGCAAACATGAGCTATTAACAGCTGTTGACGTGAATGATGGAACCACAAACAAAAGGCCCTTCCCAAAGCCGGGCTGAAGACTGTTGATATGGGGAAACCTCAATTTTCCCCTCGCCAAAAGAGCCTGTCCCTAGAAGGCCGAGGCAATCAGTCCCACTGTGGCTTGTGCGGCCCTCGCTGTGCCGGCTCGCCCTGCGGCTTGCCCGCTTCCAAAGCTGGCGGTGGTTGCTGCAAAGGCAGGCAAAATTAGGCTTTGAAACCAGTAAACCAGCACAGGCAACCGAACCATGAAACTGTGTATTAACTGACAGAGTCTTGACAGGAGAGGTTATACTCTCTCATGGAAAATAACCAATGAATGAATTCTGATCAGTGACAGTTTAACTTTACCTTAGCTTTAATTGTTTCGGCAGCTGCTAACAGTGGTTCAGCTATATCAAAGATGATAATATTGGAACTGGTGCTGAAGACAAGCTGCCTAACTCATTAAACTTTTTTTAAATCAGAAGTCTACTACCCTATTCCAAACTAACTTGCATAAGGTGGGTACATAACTTTGGTTAAAATGTTAAAAATGGTGTATTTCCTAAATATTTTTTTATATATTTAAAAATTATGCCTTCCCTCTGTCACCTTCACAGTAATTTCCGCAACCTTTCCTTACCAGTCCAGTTTTCTGTAACTGTAATTGTTTTCATTGGTTTGCCCAGTACTTCTGCAATTGCTTCACTTTGTGATGAATGTAGACGCATCACACAACTTTCCAACTGAGAATTTACAAGGGTTAAACAGCTGTATTATTTAACATTTCACGAATTACACTTTTGTTTATGCATCTCAGAGTGATTTTCATCATCTTTTTCTCAGTGAGAAATCATGGCTGACACGTAATCAGACCTTTGCCTTTAGAAAAATTACCTAGTCAGTCATACCCAATTTTATATTTGTGCAGTTGTTTATCACTAAGTCTGTAACTTCATATTCACCATCACAAAATTGCCATTTTTTTAAAAAACATTTCATTACTTTGTCAAGCCTTGGGCATTGTCTGTAGTTTTAAAAGTCCTTCCCTGCTGTATTATTAAAGGAAAATTTTGTAC
>JMFS01045563.1:0-25492 GCA_000699545.1 Podiceps cristatus | reverse complement strand
CTTTGTTGGACATGGGGGAAGCTTCTGGCAGCTTCTCACAGAAGGCGCCCGTGTAGCCTCCCCGCTACCAAGACCTTGCCACGCAAACCCAGTACAAATCTTTAAGTTGCTCTTGAAACACAATATAACGGGTGATAGCCCAGGTAACCAAAACCAAATGTGAGATTATCTGAGTAAGCAGTTCTTAAAGAATATTACACCTTCCTTTTTCCCTCCCTTTAACAATACAAAAGTTATTTATACTCATTGCAAGGATTCAAACAATGGTCCACAGCATCTTAGCCTCTTTTGATATCTAGGGTGTTATCTCTGGGCAAGCAATATCAAACGTACTATTCAGAGCCAAGTCGGTTGCTCAGAAACAGGGTGCACATCAGCATCCCTCACTCCTGTGTGTGAGATGGATTCAAGAAGCCTGATAATTTTGAGGTCAGAAATCTGAGTTTATCTTGCTGCCACAAATCTTAGTCAAAATCTTTTTAAAGTGGTAGCAACTTTTCTCTCTTCCTGCTTGCTTTTATTAAGCTCCCTAATTTGTTCCAAGTTCTTCTTGATGTGGTTGATGTGGTACAGTAACATTTGCCCAAATTTCACAGATCAAAAAAACTTCCCTGGAAAGTAACTTGGAAGCACCATCATTCATTGCTCTTGTCACAAGGTCAGCCCTACACAAAAGCCTGCTTAGGTAAGTGAAACCTAAACTACAACTGTCCAGTTCAGGCTAAATTAATCCTATATGCACTGGAAAACAAGGGAGCAAACAAATTAACTTTGCAACACAAGTGTTGTCAGCTTCAAAGTCTTATAACGAGTTTGAGAAAAAAGACCAAAGGGTGAAAAAAATTCCAGTAACAACACCAGATATGGAGAAAATCAAAGAAATACGGACAGTCTCCCTATTTCCTTAGGTATGGAGAAAGGCAATGATTGATGGCTTATGCCAACAATCCAATATAGAAAGCAATAAATAGTGAAAACGGGAGCTCACTCCCTTCAGGGACCTCCAGCAACAAGTTGGGCCTGAGCCTGAGATGGAAGCGTGTGTGTAAGTGCTAAACCCCCAGCCAGGGCTTGGGCACACTGAGCAGTTGAAGTGACTGTCCAGTTCCCCTGAGTCCCTGGTGCCCATCTAAACAGGGCTGGGGGACTGAGCCTCGAGAGGCAGGGCCGGGAGGTCTGCAGGTGTGGCAGAACAGAAATCACTCTCACCCACTGGTCCTATCCTAAGTCTTATGTGTAACATCAGCGAGTGGTGCAGTGCTGGTCTTTCAGCTAACCCACTCTAAGTTCCTCGACTGACAGATATCTTTGTCTTTAATTTTCCTTTTTTTTTTTTTTTTTTTTTTTACTTCATGTGGCCAGAAATGTCAGTTTCTTACGGATAAAAGGATGTTTTTTACCTACTGATTTTGGAACAGTGCACTGAAGACTTCTAGAATACCAACAGCTTGATGGAAGACAAATAGATGAAATAATGTTTCTGGCAATTTATGTTCACAGGAGTTATGGGGAATAAAAAAGAAGAAAACTTCAGGAGAAGAATATAGTTCTCTCTTGACGATGGTTATGGCAATGTTAAATGTAATCACATTTTCAGGATTTCTGGAAACAGATGATAGACAATATCTGCATTTTTTTCCTACAGATTGTCAGCAACTTTGAATCAAAATATTTTTAAGTGTAATCATTTATAATTGCTCAACATATTTTACTTTTACCAAAGCATACTAGGAGCTCAATTAAAAATCATGAATCTGAGAGCTATCTACCTTACCACCAATTGTTACAAATCATACTTCCCAAGCGCTAGAAACAAACCTAACAAAACAGAGAAAATCCTGGGATCCCAAAATATTACTCTCCCCTTAAACCAAAACAAAATCAAAAAAAACATGCCACCCCACCCAAACTCAAAGGAACTAAATTTTCCATTTAAAAAATCCTTCCAAATTGCAATGCATGAAAGATGGGAAGTACATCAGACCCACTGGGCACATACAGTCCTTCTGTACAGCTACTGGCTCTAATACACAGCTTACTCTATCAAAACAAGAACAATGACAAAAAAACCCCCTCAAAAAACCAACACACACCCCCCCCACCCTAACAAAAAAAAAAGACAAAAAAAACCCAAATGAAAATAATGATAGTAATAATAATGATTTTAAAAAATCCAATCAAAACTTAGGAAGTTATCAATATGACTGTCCTTTTTTGTGAGGTTACATGCCAGCCAAGGATGGAAGAGAACACACATCAGTGTTATTAAATGCAGTCATTATTTTACTGGTGGATCAAGCAGTCACAAACCTACATATTAGGTTGAGATGTGGTATAGGAACGTTCATGTATGTTTCTTCTTCTGTTTTACTGGCAACAGCTGACATATTTGTCCCTGAAGAAGTCTGGTAACAGGGTCACACCGCTTTTAAGCTTCTCACTTACGACCCAACACAAGCTGTACAGTGATGTATAACTCAAAGGATGTTTCTGGCATCCCTGAAGGTACTCACGTGTCTCTTCCTTTGATCAGACATAGTCATCAGAGAGAACAGCTCATCCCATTCTCCAGGATGAATCGTGATTGTCCTGTCAGGCTTGTGAAGCAGCTCCAGTTAATCCCTCAGTGCTATTGAGCACAGCCGCATGCAGGGAATGCATTTATGAATATGTCATTTTTGGAGGTCTGAATTTCTAAAATAAAACCTAGATTTAGGTACTAGATGTGGTGCTTGTTCTCATTGCCATGGAAAAAAGATAGATTTTCAGGCCTGACAACCAAATTGCAAAAGAATCCAAAACCAAAACAAAAAAAACCCCAACACCAAGCCCCACACTAACTAAATAAAAATGAAACTGCATGGTTTTAAAAACTGTACTATGATCTTTGTGCATGCTATAAATGTTAGTCTCTCACAGCATAGGGTTAGCTTTACAAAGCAATGAGACAAAATCAGCAGTCTCTGAGGTAGCAAAGGATATAGCAATGTTCATATTCTTTCTGAATACTGGGAACTCCAGGAGCCAGAAGGCAGAAGCTTTCTGTAAAGCTGTCCAAGAGAACAAATGTAGGGCCCTGGAGCATAATTAAGCAAATAACTACTTCTGTTTGACATTCCTCACCAAAGAACATGTTATGTCTTATGAATTCAAAACATGAAATTAAACAAAACACATTCCTCCTTCTCCTGTTCCCCAAATAAAATAATTCAAAGACCATCGCTTTGAATTGCTGGCTGTATTAGCTAGCACAGCCATCAAATATTCAGCTGAGAGCCTGTCTGAGCACAAATGTTTTAAGCTGCACTCCAAAAGTCAACAAACATAAGAAAAAAAAATCACTTCGGAACTATTATATACATGATTATGAATAATTCCCTGGCAGTTATTTAAAGAAGATTATACATCAAAACACCTTCTACACCATAATTTTATGTTTCCAACTAAAAATAAAGGACAAACACAGCATTAAGTTGAGTATTTGCTGTGTTGTAGAGATCAAATATGCATTGTTTGTGGAATATTGCATGTCATGTGACCAAACCGAATGCCTTCACCTTAACTTTGTTAGCTTAAAATCTAACAGGACAGATGTTTACAAATTGATATTTATCCTGCTCTGTTTAAATCATACTTTGAGTATAAGGGCTGCACATTATCAAATATTCAGCACCAGTCTCACATTAATTTCCTTATTATTGCTGCTTAAGATTACACAATACTACACCAACTAAAGATGTATATTAGTTCCACTTCTGATAAAGAAACTAGGGAGAATGTTTAAAATATCATTGATGTGTATGTTTTGCACAATAAATAAATAAATACATACCATATAGCATAACATGATTCCTACTTCTTCCACCTGCAGTTCGATCTACTGTGTCATACAGTAGTAAGAGGGAGAGTAATCCCGGTGAAATATGCATCCATAAAGGCCTTCTTGACACTCCCTAATCTCCTAATGGCAAGAACTATGGAACCAGGTAGGTGTCTATGATCCCAAACCTCAGAATCAGGAAGGATAAGTGATGCTTCTTGACAGAGCATTTATGGAAATGCTCCATTTCAAATTTAGATATTTCATTAATGCCCTCTATTTTGAGTCCTCTACTTCTAATGAAGGAATTTCTATTCTTTATCTTGTAATCTGTAATGTGCCATAGCTTTTACCTCCCAATTACTATCAATAACTATATTATTCATATATTGTCATAACTTCATTTGTCAACAAGTGCATGTAACCTTTGTAACCTTCTTAAATTAATATTTCTAAGACAGCACTAAATATGAAAAGCTTCTGAGTCACAATTTCAAATGTACCTGACTAATATGTCTATATAAAAATGTAAATTTCATTAAAAATACATAAATATTAATTTATACAGTAGTCATGCTCCAAAAGGTCCCCTGATATAGCAAATTGGAAGACCAGTCATTCAGGGTGAGAGAAAGTGAGCACCCTGGGAAGCATATCTATTGTGAGTTTCTAGGTAAAAGCTAAGCCAAACTCTCCTAATGTTGTGCTCGTGCAGTTTCATAGATATAACAAATATGTTCGCTGAAAGAAGACAATTTGATCCATATTGTGCATTCGTCAAAGCAAGTTTGTAAATGGAAATCAGTTTTAGAAGAGAAAAGGTGCTTTTGGTAGGTTCAAGCTGAAAGAACAACATTCTGGTGACTAAAATGACTGTATGTCATTTTTTCTTTGCTCCCTTCTCCATACTGCACTTAGTGGGTACATAAAAACAGGCAATATTTTTGCAAAACTGAATAAACTTATCTTTTTTCCTAAACTAGCAAATGCATGTGTTAGCAGTGGATGTAAATGACAGCACTATTTTATTTCCTAGCAATTTTTAGATTTCCGCAAGCACTTTGCAAGAAAGGATGTGTTTTCCATATACAGCTGTTAATAATAGAATCATTTAGGTTGGAAAAGACCCTTAAGATCATTGTGTCCAACTGTTAACCTGACACTGCCAAGTCCACCACTAAACCAGGTCCCTAAGCACCACACCTACACGTCTTTTAGATACCTTCAGGGATGGCGACTCCACCACTTCCCTGGGCAGCCTGTTCCAATGCTTGACAACCCTTTCGGTAAAGACATTTTTCCTAATATCCAATCTAAACCTCCCCTGGCACTGCTTGAGGCTGTTTCCTCTCGTCCTATCACTTGTTACTTGAGAGAAGAGGCCACAACACCCACCTCTCTACAACCTCCTTTCAGGTAGTTGTAGAGAGTGATAAGGTCTCCCCTCAGCCTCCTCTTCTCCAGGCTAAACAACCTCAGCCTCTCCCCACAGAACTTGTTCTCTAGACCCTTCACCAGTTTCATTGCCCTTCTCGTGTCCAAAACTGAACACAGTGTTTGAGGTGCAGCATCTTACTCACAAATTTGTTGTTTTATTTTTACTTTTCCTCTTTCACTAAGTGGCATAAAATAGCACCAGAAATTTACACCAGTTCTTCCTAAAATTAACTATGGTATTCACTTGATCTGAATGCTACAATGCAAAAGCTGTTTAATTTACCAAATCATGCATAATACAAATTACCACAACCAAGCAGAAGAATTTTGTGCTGGCCTTCTAAAATTATACTTAGTCATTAAAATAATGCTCCAGGTAAAATATGATTTTCCTCTCACTTCAGTGTAAGGCAGACAACTGTATGCTTTGTATTGGGTTGGTGAATTCTTAGGACATCTTTGCAAGTCAGCTTAACATTTTAATGCTCTGTCAATCACTATATGCTCTAGTGTATAAGAAGCCCTATGAAGGTCAAGACCTTATTACCTTAGGATAAGGTACAAACAAATATTAGTGGAACTGTACAAACAAATATTAAAAGTCTATATTGTAAAAAGGTAAAGAAAGAGGAGGGACACAGCAAGGCTAAGTGATCTCTAGCAGATCAGCAGAGCAGGTTGCTGGCAGAGACGTGGATGGAAATCAGTCAATTCCAGTTTATGGCCAGATCAGCTGGGGTCATGTTAGATAAACTTCTACATAACAAACCCATCGCAGCTATACAGTACTTCACTGAAAAATCTTAATTAAGCATCACCCTCACTGTGCTTTAGTACAGCCTCCAATGGCACTGCACCTCTCTATTTACCAGCTGTTGGCAGTGCAAAGGACATTTATCTACATTTGGGACCTTCTTGCAGGCAGCTTCAGCATACAAACCAAAATGCAAAGTGTGTGATACTTTGGTGCAATTGGTTTGTTGAGTTTTCTATAGGCCATCAAAAGTTTAAGTAATTTTTTTCTGTGAAATTATGTCAGGTCTTGATAGAACTGAGATGAAGTGGATTAGAATTTCCAAACTAGTATTTCTTCTTTCTGTCTGTCAGGAGGCAAAATCTGTATTTTCTAATCTAGGGGATATGCCACCAATGAATAAAATGCTCTTTCTTATCAAGAGCAAGACAGGAATGATTATGTTAACAACCCACCTATGGCAAATTATTGACCTCAGCTTACATTCATTGCATTTGCAATAATCAGTGCTGCTGCATCTAAAGAACACTCCCAGTAAAACACAGAAACTGACCCAACGCATCTTTTTTGACCTACTGCAGATTCAAAGTCATATGGATTTGCTTAAATTGTCTATTCTGGGTGGCATTTGATAACCAACAACCTAGCTGGTTATCACATCTCACTTGAGATTAATCACCTAAAGTAGAAAGGTTGACATTTTAAGCTAAATGCTGCTAACAATACAATGTATTTCACAGTGTCGCATGACCAAACCAATGTATTGAGATCTCCTCATCAGTCATTATTAAATCATATAATAATAAAAAAGTAGACCTCATATTCAGTCAGCTAGGTAGCATACAATACTTTTCAAATGAGAAACAAGTAATGCAAACACTCAAAATCATATGTCCGTAATAAATCACTCAGATGGCATTTGTTCACCATATTCTTGTTACTTCAATTGACAGGGAATTTAATTAAAATATATTCTTCTTATAGAAAAAAAAAAGGAATGAAAGTGTCATTTAAGCTGTTTCTGTGAATAGTTTGGCCATATCTACTTCAATCTAATGAGCAATAAAGGAGAATCTTTGTTTATATTTGAAATCTTTATTCAATTACATATCCAAATATAATCCAGATGTCTCTGCACAATGCTTTGTGCATATGTTGAATAGCTTGTTTGTTGCTTTTGTTTGCTTACTAAATAATGAGAAATGCTGCTGTCCTTAAGTTTTTCTTTTGGCAACAAACTCTGAATATGCTAACCAACATCTGATATACAGCTTACTAGCTTCTGTAGTATTTCTTGGAGAGGTTCCATTTTTCCTGTCTGACATTATAGTCAGGAGATTTACCTCAGACTCACTATTTATTTTTTTTTAAGTTTTATCTGCAGCAGATAATACATTGTGTTCTACTTCTATTCTCCTGCAAAAAAAAAAAATAGCATTGGCACAGTCAGTAAAATCACTGAAATTTAATGGATTTTTCAGTAAATTCATTATTTTTCTAAAGTGTACCAATCAATTGCTGGCTTTAATCAAATACCCAAGACAATTATAGTATGAATTTGAAATTACTCTGAAAACATAGATTAGCCTGTACATGAATAATTTACATCAAATATTACACATACACGCAAATGTGTTTTATACACACAAAAGTGTTTTGCCAATAGCTCTGTTACCTTGCCTCTTTTTGATTTTTTTCTACCTCTTACAAAGCCAGTGTAAATCTTTACTACATAAGAGTGTATTGCAGAATATGTGCTGGAGGAAAAACTCATACAGCTTCTGCTGCTTTTAACTGATGTTTTAATAGTATTGAAAAATGTAGTAAAAAGCCACTTCTTTGTGATGTGAGTGGTCATATCATTTTGTGTCACTGAAAGTTCATATTAAATTTATCTTATAGTGTTAGATGTTTTAATATGTTTAATCTAATTATTTTGAAACATATTTATAAAAGATGTACTGCCTTACAGGAAAAGATGTTAACTTTTTCTTTCCTCAAGTATTCAGAAAACAGAGCACAGTAAGACCTCAACTTAATGTAATTTCTCAGCAAAGAAGGCTGGTGCAAAACACACATTTTCATTCATGTTAAAAAACCCTCAACACTCCATTGAAATGTTACCCCTTTCAGCAAAGAGGGCCTTACATTCCAGAACTTTAAACGTGCCACAGAAAATTCACATTGTGATTCCCATGAAAATTTGGCTAATGCATTGAAAATAAAAGGTTCTGTGAAGTAAAAAAATAAAAGTATAGCTACACATGTTGAATGCAGTCTTGCTTTTGTCATTCATCTCTGAGGCTTCCATCTGGACTGAGCTGGCTTTATATCAGGGCTTGGACTACAATTTATGCCAGTTGATGTTGATGGTAGGGTAACACTGGTATAGCACTGAGGAAAAGTAGGACATGGCTTACACAACAGAGGAAATTTAGTATAGCAAGGGATGTAGAAATCAGAGTTTAAGTCTGGTAAGAAGAGAGTAAAGAAATAGTTAAAACAGTTCCTTAACTCCAAAACATGTCTTAAACTATCTTAAAAGTCAAACAAGTGAAAGAACCTAGCTCTCTGTACACTTGAATCCAAACCCTAACCTTTGGTTTTTAAGAGTCTTGGTAGTCCACATAATGCTGCTGGGATACAAAGTAGCCCTGACCCGGTTATCAAGCACGAACTTTTCTTTACCATCTTCGAGTAAAACAGAAGTTGATTAGTCAAAGAATTACTGCCATTATATTTCTCATTTGAATTATCCTTTAAACTATTGAATACTTTCATCTTTTCCTTAGCATTTTTTAAAAACAGTTTTACTCCTAAAAATTCTGGCATGTTACAAGATGTTACTTCAAAGTGTCATTGAAGTCTTTCAGCTTGACATTTTAAAATGTAAATATTTTTGCAACTTTCCCACTCCTATGTTTTGTTTTGTTTTGGGTTTTTTTTTTTGTACTCTTACTGCTGCTAAACTGAATTTTCAAGTTGCCCTATTAATCATCACAAATAGATTTTTGGACAACTGCGCTGATAGCTGAAGAAATCTCCCCAACTCTGCAGAGTGCTGAATTTACAAAGTATTGTTGTATTTTTGTTTGGA
Organism: Podiceps cristatus; assembly: GCA_000699545.1. Lineage (NCBI taxonomy): Eukaryota > Metazoa > Chordata > Aves > Podicipediformes > Podicipedidae > Podiceps > Podiceps cristatus. The sequence goes on along the minus strand of JMFS01045563.1, from coordinate 16,384 downwards.
TGTTTCTGTTCCTTCTTTTATTTCACAAAAGCTTCCGTTTGAATTTGGCAGAAATATGCTTCTGAAGTAGACATTTGGCACCTGGTTGCTACTTGTGGCATCTCTTCCTTGCTACCTTATGACTACCCCTAGGATCCTTTCCCCTTCCCATGGAATGGGTGATTCAGGGTTAGAGTTGTAGCATTTAAATGGAATAAATGCTACAATAATGAGAGACATACATAATGAGAGATACCTACTGAAAGAAGCATGCTGTAACGGAAGTACCTACAGTTTACAACAAACAGAACTTAGCTTGGTGAAGGCGGCCTCAAACTCTCACAAACTCAAGCCCTAGAACTACGGAAACAACTTCAAGAAAAAAGTCCATGTATTCTTCCCTGATCTTTTGTGGTAAACTGCTTCAGTTGTACACGGAGATATCAAAAGTTTTTCCATTGCATTTCAAAAAACAACAGAGAGTCAAATTTTCAAACTCACTTTCTTAGCCTTAATACAAACATTAACAATGTCAAAGTAGAATAAATTCCCAACTGCCTGGAATGTGTGACAGTCAGAGGTGCCAATCTGTTGATGTAAGCATATGAGGTCAGCATTAATACTGTGTATTAGTTTTGAATCTCTACTTGAAAAAAAAAAAAAAAAAACAAAAACAATTTCAGCACTGTTCTCTGCTAAGTTATTTATGGCTGCAAGCAAAAGATGATTTGAAAATAAGAATCTCCATAGAAACTGATGATGGACAAGACCTAAGAGAGGCCAAAAAGAGATTCTCAACTCAATCTCCGACATGAAGATAAATTTTAAAATTCCCATTTGACAGAATTAAAGAAAAAAAGCCTTAAGCTGTAACTGTGTTCTTTGTATTACTAGTAGTTTTACATCTAAAAATAAAGGAGGATTTTCCTAAAAGACTTCAAAAAGAGAAACAATAAAACATCTTAATCTAGAGTCAAGGCTGACAAATTTAATTCCTAGATTAATATAGTGCAACAGACAGGAAATTCTAGGTTAAATTTCTGGTACAAAAAGGTACAAATCACTTATTATTTTTCGGTCACTATTTCATTCTTCATGTCCATGTATAAGTATAAATAGAGTAAATTATTACTGACTAAGATTAACTCCAACTATTCTTTATCTGATTTTGTCATAATTACTGTTGTGTCAGAAATCTACACAATGTCTTCTCTTTCAGAACTTGTGTAGAACCCTGTATCCACCAAAAAAACCCCAACTTTCTCATCCTTCTTTACTGCTATGTGATCAGGTCATGGTGCCATGATTACTAATGCTAGACCTGCAGTACAAAATTGATACTGATGGTTTGCTGGCATTTGTGCCATTTGTGTTGGAGCAGCCTGACGATGAAATAAAGAGCTTACGTGCTGGCTATCTGCTGCTGTCCTGGTGTTGCAAGAGGACTGACAGTACCAGAAAGAGCCTGTCAGTAAAAAAGTAATCCATGAATATTTCTAAGTGTACTTAATCCAGATGGACCATTTCATATGGAATCAGCATTCAGAGCATGTGGTCTCAGATTTTTTTTAACTCAGAACTCAGAGACTTAGAGGTAGATTTAAGGTAGTGTTGAATAATAGTTTCAGATATCTGAATTCTGCAGATAACAGCTGAGAAGTGTTTTTTCTCTCATTCTCTGTTCTCAAATCCTCTACTGTCTTCAATGGACAACAAAATTAGTAGAAAAAAAACAAGGAAATAAGCACTAAAATATCCTAATTTCACAGATGGCTAAAGTAAAGCCATTTAAGCAAAGACAGCCAGATGAGGTATGAATCTCGCAGCCTAAGAAAAGGAAATAGTGCTGATGCAGAGACTGCTTAAAACCTTCTCTGTACACAGCCACCAACTTCCATCTCTCTCTTTCTCAACAGGCAGGCCATTCAGCTCATGATTTATAGTAACTGCAAAGTTCACAGGATAATTCAGGTTGGAAGGGACCTCAGGAGGCCTCTAGACCAAACTCCTACATAAAGCACTTCAACTATGAGATCAGATCAGACTAATTTCTCAGGGCTTTAACAAGTCTGGTCTTGAGTGTGTTAAGGAATGGAGATTGAACAATCTTTTCATGCAGCCCTCTTCACTGCTGACTGTCCTCAGGGAGAAAGAGCTTTTCCTTATATCCAGCTGGAACATCCTTCACCAGGGCACAGGATCACTGAGGTTGGAAGAGACCTCTGGAGATCATCTAATCCAAACCCCTGCTTAAAGCATGGTCAGCTAGAGCAGTTTGCCCAGGACCATGTCCAGTTGGATTTTGAACATCTCCAAGGATAGATATTCAACTTCCTCAACTTCTCTGGGCAACCCATTCCAATGTTTGACCACCCTCACCATAAAAATGTTTTTTCTTATGTTTAAATATGATCCCCTATATTTCAATTTGTGAGTATTGCCTCTTGTCCTGTTACTGGGCACCACTGAGAAGAGTGTGGCTCTGGTTTCTTTATTCTCCCTGTCATGTGTTTATACACATTGATAAGATCCTTCTGTCATTCTTTTCTTCAGGCTGAACAGCTCCAGCTCTCTCAGCCTCTCCTCACGTGTCAGATGTTACAATCCCTTGGTCATTTTAGTGTCCTTCATTGTTGAGGACTTTAAACTGGTCAAGTGCCATGTGGTCTCTCTCTGCAGAGACCCCATCAATCTTCTTTTCACCTTCTCTGGGGCTGCTCAATGAGTTCACCTTCTCCTGTAGACCCTTAACCTGGTGATAGCCTCTCAGCCCTGGGACCTGCACCCTCTCTCCAGACCCACTCTGAGCCCAGACCTCCCATGAGCTGCTCCAATAAGTGCTGAGGACGGCACCCTGCTGTGGTCCATCACCACTTGTACGCCGAATGCAGCAGCTTCTGACCCTTTTCCATGCTCGTTCCTGCACAAAATACTGCATCTGGGAACTGCTCCTGGGAGCTGCCCTCTGGGCTGGGAGGCAGTGCAGGTTTCTCCCTAGCACAGCCAAATGGGGCTTAGCACTGCCTCTTCAGAAGTCAGCTGAAGACAGAAGGTTAAAGTACCCTTAGATCAGAAATATTTGGTGGGCACTATCAGAAAATGCAACTTTGCTAATAGAAACAAAAGCCTCTAGGAGTTATGCAGCAGGACCAGCAGCTGCACCAGTACGCACCACCAGGACCAATACACACCCTGAGGCTCCTGGAAGTTCCCAGAATACCTGGAAGCAGAGCCCACCAACTGCTGCGCAAACCACTGTGCCTGCTCGCAACGTCTGTTTGCACCGCTTGTTTACTGAATAAGCCTGGAGTTGTAACTAGGCGTGATCAAATTGCTCAACTTTTCATCAAAACACAGTGCTATAAAAAATAAAATCTTTGGTGAAAATACTGTGATTTTTCAGTGCTTCAGGATCTAAAGAAAATATTTCTTTTATCTTTCTAACTTCACTGGATTTTGACTTCACTTCTAGGTCAAACGTTTATGTGGAAAAATAGTTAATATTAATGATTTTATTAAATAGGATTATTAGATATTTTCTCATCAATAAAACATGCAGCAACCTTGTAAAAATGAACTTTCTGGTGCTGACCTTTTGACACATCTTAATTGAATCTTTTATTACTGTTTCTATTTTGTGAATATTTTAACTGTTTGGCTTGATTCTGGACAAAGGGAAATCTTCAAACACTGAACTTGCCTAGTGATCTCTATATTACAGAAGATAGATCATCTTCCCAAAGTACATAGTTTTGAGTAAAGGAAGGAAAATACAAAGAACATTATCACAGCCCAGAAAGTCTTCAGAAAAATAGTATCACAAAACAAGACGTTTGTCCATCTACCCAAGTTGAGAACTGCATCGCAAAATGATAAATAAGTATGGACCCAGTTAGCAGCAGGGGGGGTACCATTTATTTTTTTTTTTTAATTACAAGATAATATCTTTCATAAATATGGTAAACTTAATTAACCATTTTGGAATGGATGGTAAGAATGCAGGGTTCTTTCATGCTGCAAAAAAATGTCTCCAGACCATGGATAGACAGGGAAGTACATAAGGGCGACACTAGAACTAGTGAAAAAAACCCCAACCAACCAACCAACAAAACCCTCCAAAACCCCCAAATCCCGTAACTATTTTGAAACAAACTACATTTGTGCAACTTTTTAATTTTTTAGGAAGATACACTGACCATTCCACCAATGGTATTTTCAATGACAATGTGCTCTCAGACTTATCTCAGAATGTTCTGCCTTACAGTCTCTTGTATGTCCCCAACCAGCCCCACAAACTAAAAATCTGAACTATAAAAGGAAGTTTGTTCTTCTCAGATAACCTGTGCTCAAATAACATTTCTATACCTTAAAAAAAACTTCAAATGACAAAAAGTGCATTCACATCAATTTAAATCATAAAGGCAATATGATTTAAGAAGTTATCCTCTCCAAAGGTTTTCAATTCCACCTTCCTAAAATTCTGCTGAAATTACTTTTTTTCCCTGTAATGTATGTTGCCATTCCTTTTCAGATGGTTCACATTGATGCTGAATGTTTCAGCATGGTTTTGCCATAAGCGTTTCTCACACTATTTTCAGATTTTTGCACAAGGAGTTAGAAACAGGTCTTTAAAAATGCCAGCTGTATTTTTCTAAAACAAGGGAGGAAGTTTGTTTGGTTTTGGTTTTGTCTTTTTTTTTTTTTTTTTTTTCTTTTTTTCTTCTGCATCTACTGCCATAATTCTACATGTAGCCTTTAATACTGGGCTCTTATATTCATGTTTTCTTCCCAATGTTCCTTGTATCCTTTGCTAGAAGTGGTAGATGTCAGGTGTTATAATAAAGCAATCTGCATTTTTTTTCTCTCTTTTTTTCTGGTTCCACTTACAAATTGATAACCTTTTAATTTCATACTGATATACTTAGCTCTTAAGTAATACTTTCCTTTTCAAGACTCATATGAGATATCTCAGCTCTTTTGACTTGTATAGTAATAACACACATATTGCCAGATTTTAGCAAATGTTACATATAAGATGGTTAATAGTAGGACTGAAATATTTAATGCCAAGTGTTCCACTAGATGACTTTGCATACACCCAAATAGGTAAATTTAATTTGTTAATTGGAACAGCATAAGATTTTATTTTTCTCCTATTAATGGAAATGTTTACTACATATTGAAGAGTCATGCTATATTCATGCAATAAAGGCTGCAAGAAGTAGGCCACTAACACTTTTTAAAATGTTACCATCTTTTACTATTATAAATCATAATTCAAGTCCACCAAATTCAGTTGCAGTATACATGTAAACACGAGTGGAAACAGGCTTTTTAATGTACAGGAGCTTCTATGCTCATAATTAAGTAAAAACTTAAAAATTGATTTAACATCAATTGTCTTTGCACACACGACACACACAAAGCATGCCCCCGCACAAAGCATGCCATAGATTTGTAAGTCTACAGAGATCACTTTATGCACTCCAGCTCTCACCCCAATATCTTTATATTTTGTAAACTCTTGAGACTGAAGCAGAAGCTAGTCTTAAAGTACCCTTTCCTTATACTTTGATAAACATGAGAAACGTTAAGTTCTGTGATTTTTCATATATATTACATTCAAGCTCTGAGCTAGGATTGAATCAATTAGAGTGATTTTCCTAGTCAGAGGTACGTATGTGACATCTCTAATCTCAGTTTAATGACATAAATAGCTTATCTTTACTTCTTCTGAAAATACTTTAGAAGTTTATCCTATACACAAATGCTCTATTTCAACTGTTCTTTCCATATACCTATGAGATACATTTCCACTTCAGTCACAGACCCACACATGGTATCAGGGTGCGCAGGACCAAAAGGAAGGTTCCTGTCCCAGACAATTTGCCATTTAAGCATACAGCATGAGACAATGTGAGCATATGAAATGACAGCAACATATACAGAAACAGTAGAATAATAATGACCAGGAAGACAAACTTTGGGCACTTTTTCTAGCAGTGTAAGCTAGAAAACAGGTTTTAGTAGACATTAGAGAAAATTTTTGATGAGATGGGCTAGTCTACTGTGACAGACTAGGAATGAAGGACATTTTTAAAAGCAGTAAGAGAAGTCTTATACTAATATTCTAGCTAGCTGAGATGAAGCTAGTTGTCTTCAATCATTTTGGCAGTTAAGCTGAATTTATCAAAAACTTTACTATTTGCAACTTGCAGACCTAAGCTTGGGGTAGCAGATGCTGGTCAGTGTACAGATAAATAGATGTGTACGCATTTGTGTTGGGGAGGGTCACTGAATCTTGCTTCTCCTGATCAATAATTTAACACCGTTTGCCTACCCCAAGGGCACAGGTCTTTTGTAACCGCCACTTGAGATGAAGCTGTAATCACTGTAGTTCAGCACTTTTAAGGCCCACTTCTGTTCTTGTGCAGATTAATCTGAGACCTAAAGATAGCAACACATATGAGCATATACTGGTGATCTTCATTTAGCAAAATTAGTTGTAAATTTAACTTGTAATGACATCAGTGCTCAGGGTCCTGAATTTTTCCCAGCTAATTTTGCATACACTGGTATAAAGAAAGTCATACTGATAAGGTAATGATGTCTTATCAAAGTTTTGGGATTTGTTTTGGTTGGTGTTTTTTTTTTGTTTGTTTGTTTGTTTTTTGTCTTTTTTTTTTTTTTTCCAGAAGGATAATATTGCCATTAAAATATAGAGAATAATCCTGTGTTTATAATCACTCTTCAGCTACAGCTAAATGATTATTTCATTCAGAGTACTTTATTCATATCCTTTTATTTTTTTAAATATTGCACACAGGTAATTTGGAGTAAAGTTTAATAAAGCTCACTCTATAAACTCAGCTTCATATAAATCTTTTATAGAAATATCTTCTTTATTTGAAGTTAAATCAGAGAAAAAGGGAAAAAAAAGTCTATTTTCATTTTTAATTTGTAATATCAATCCCAAAGTTTTTCAAACTACAAAAGCAGAGGATAAATTCATGCTGCAGCTTTTGGAGTTATAAATGGCTGTAACTTTTTCCAGACTGTTGCACTGCAGCTCCATAGCCAAAAAAAGGTAGAGAGCAAACATGAGTATTCTCAGCATGAAGATTCCTTCTGAACTTTCATATTACACACATTTATGTCTTGATTTCAGAGTTAGGTTCTGAAATACGGAAAGTAGTGTAAACCCTAGCAAGTTGCAATTACAAGGAACCCTCTTCTACCAGTTTATAATTTGCCTTGTATAAGATATACTCAGAAATGCTAGGTAGGATCTTGAACATGTTCACCTCAAGAAATACATAATGAGAATCACAATCTCTCTTACATGCAAAAAGCATCACTTATGAGTAGAAAACACCATGAAAATGGTATTTATTATTTTTCTGCATTTTCTATTTGTATCAGAGAAAGAGAATCCAGTATCTCTCCTCCTCCCTCCCTTTCCAGCTGCCCCTTAAAACACTATTTTTCACCACAGAGACAAATTGTCATATGCACAGCTCAGAAAAAGAAGCAATCAAATCAAAATACATGCTGAACCCTCAGCTACCTGGAGTGATTGAGAACTGTATTTTCTAGATTAGCTGTAACTGCTTTTTAAACAAAAAGGCAGTTTTAAACAAAGACTGTTTAGGGAGTCAAATAGACCGTTGAAATAAAGGTAGAGACAACATTGCTTTTCCTTAACCCTCCAAATGTTGCTACCTGTATTTCTAGCTTTTCTCCTTCTCATCATAAGGGCTTTAAATTATATACTTCTAACACCTTCCTTATTTTCTGATTTTTTCTTTAAATTTCCTAAAACTGGTTTTGATCATATCCATTTGGCTTATCTCATTATAACTGTCTGATTGAAGTTATCTTCCCCATGGCTTTGCTCAGTCCATATATTACCTTGTCTCTGGGAATCTGCAATCTAGTCTCCTCGCTTTCCTCCTTTCTCAGTTTTTAAAAATTACCTTATGAAACGGATTTAGGAATGATATTTTCTTATCATCTGAGAACTGAAGTTGGCTTTATCATACCTCTCACTGAGTTTGCACACAAATGGCATCTTTACAGGCAACAATGAATGTAAATACATTTCTTAAGCACTCAAATCTCTTGCATACTAAAGCAAACAGAACATTGTGGATTTGTTTGTTTTCTAAGTGAATGAAACATCTATAAAAATGACAGCAAACACGTGGAGCGGATTTATGTAATTACAGCTTGAATGTCAGACAATAATGTAATCTATAGTATTTAAGTAAGATTAGCATTAATGCCAATACATTTATCACCCTGTTCCCTTAGGATTTTATTCAAAACTTACAGAAGTCAAGGGAAAGAAATTTATTGACGTCAGTGAACTTCAAAATAAGTTCAGATTCCTTACTTGTTTTGTCTACTCTGGTACCTAAGAAAGTACTTTTTCTTACTCAAAGCAATAACATCCTTCTTTCATAGGCTCCAATTCTGCATACTGTCAGCATAAAGACTAAGCAGCTGACAGCATTTCTGAAACTATATTATACTGATCTGTGATGCAACTGAAAGTAGACTGCATGAACAGAAGGATTTGTGTTATAGATGACCTGTTTGTTTGCAAAGATAAAACATTTTTTCAACTGACCAGTGTGTTGTGTGATGGCTTTCCTGCCAAAGTTGTGTTTCATGTATAAGTGCCCCAGGTTATCATAAGTAGCAAATTTGCATAAAGTGTTTGTGACACAAGTCAAGAAGCTTCTCTTTCACAATTGCTAAGTATCCATCTTCTGAAAATCATAGTAGTTTGAAAATGACTTACAATTGCATCACCAAAAAAACCCAAACAACCAAACCAACAAAGCAATAAAATTGAAGTGTTTAGACTGACAAGTTACTACATATTTCTGCAAGAGGCAGAAAGCATGTCACAGATATTAATTGCCGTTTACCCTTTACCTCTTTCCAGAAATGATAAGCAAAGATCCATCTGCTGAATATAAAGAAGGACATGTACATGCATTGCTATTAGAAATGGAAACAACCTGTATAGAGTCTTGGAGGCATAACTCATATTTTATGGAGCATATCCTTGTATTTGGTTGTTTACAAGACACAGAATGGCATGACAAATGAGGTGTGACACAGCAAGTCAACTTTAAAATAAAATAAACTCTTCTATTTCTGGATCTGCTGCTTTGGATTATGTCTAAACAAAACAAATCCATAGGAATGGAATGATAAAATATTCAATGCATTTGAAATGTCAAGGGTTGTGGCAGTTCAGCTAGAGTTAAAGTGAGATGGAGGGAAGTTTGGCTTTCTAGCTACAGAACAGATTTTAGCTAGTTCCTCATGCCTAATTACAGCTTTGAATAGCCTTCAATATGTCGAAAACAATTACAACAGTTTATGAAAATAGATTTCAGGTCACTTGTGTTCACTGTTTCTTCAATACTGAAGGCTAGGAAATATTCTTAAACACTCATTTTGTAGAATCAGCTTATATACCAACAACATATGGTCACATTAGACATGAGAGAAACTCAGTTCTTAAATACGGAAGAGGTATATTACAGTAAAAGATATCAGGAACAACCACCTAGTTCTGGGTGTTTTGAATGATCTGATAAACATTGCCTGTTATGTTTTGTAAGAATTCACATAAGTGAATAATACTCCCAAAAAGATTTTACATGAGTCCCTCTGATAATGGCAAAGACACAAGTTATTCGACTGAAATTATGACTACGCAATTGTAAAACGAGTTTAGAACTACAATCACGCTTTAAGAAATCTTAAGGGTACTTTAGGATAGCTATACTACATTCCATTTATTCTGTGAATAGTAATCAGGGTTAAGGATTTCTTTCTCTGCTCCCTTTCTTTTCTTGTATTCATACAAGCAAATATAGAACATAACAAAAACAATATCAAAGCACAATACTATCCTTCTAATATAAAAATGTCACATTTGAAAATTTAAATTTTTTAATTATTAGAAGTAGTTGAACCTCTTAGAAGCTTACACTCTGCCACACTCCTGTGAAAGCTGGCTGGGAGTCCTGACGGTAGGCTACAATACCTCTCTCTCTCATTAGCAATAGTAGCATCCTAGAAGTGCTGAACCAAAATGACGTTCAGTGAGTCAGAGGTGTTCTGCTGAGAATTCTTGAGTCAAGACTGACCATACTGAGAAACTTGAAAATAGATCTCCCAGTTTTGCAGAAAAGTCTTGTGGCCTTTGGGGAAGATAGGAATGGGCACACCTGTACGTGTACTCCATATGCTCCAAAGTGCTTTTGGGTTTCTGGGGGGGTTTGTATGTTTGGTTTCGTTTTGAGAACAAAGCCAATCTAGCAAGAGATCTCAGGAGAAAGTCAGATAAATATCAAAATTTGTTTGTTTTTTGTTTTTTGTTTTTTTTTTTCTCTTCAACAGAAATGCAGACTTTGACTACAGCAGCAATCTTATCACTCCACTTCCTTTATGTGAAAAGTAGTTACAGAGAAGACGAAGATTCCCTTTCCAGAAGTATGGACAGGACAAGAGATAATGAGCGCAAGCTGAATCAGGGGAAATTCAGTTTGCATATAAGGAAAAAAAAAATCTTCACCATGAGAATGGTTAAATGTGGGGATGGGTAGCCCAGAGGAGTGATGCAATCTCCCCTGCTGGAAATATTCAAGACTTGGCTTCACAGGTCCCTGGATAACTAATCGAAGGTCTTGCTTTCAAGAGAAGGTTACACTAGATAATCTCCAGAGATCCCTTCCAGCCTCAGCCTCCCTGTGATGGTAAGAGAGGCAACATTTACCTGGTTAACCAAGTTCTTCATGGTAGTGGTTTTTGTTTCAATGTTTCAATAGTGGCTAAACTCCCATGGACACAAGAAACTTCACGAGTAATCTAGACCACAAGCTTGTTTTAAGGCAGCATCAACTGTACCTGTTATCATGCTGATGATCAGAAACATCATGGGTTAATCTTAAAAGACCTTACTTGACCAGTGCCTTACAATCATTACTGTAAGGAAGCTGTTATATTCCTTATGCCTAACTTAAAGCTTTCACTCTGCAGTTTAAGCCTATTACTTCTTTTCCAATCAACTATGGACACAATTATTCTTTTGTTTTTCTTAATCAGTTTTGAACATATTTTATAATATCCTCCCTCTGCCTCTTCTTCAAGCTAAGCAACCCCTTCATTCTGCCTTTCCTGATGGGTGCTGGACTGAGATGTTTAAAATAAAAAAGCTCACAATTCTCTCTATGGAGACAGCTTATCATAAAAGACTTGGTGCTTAGTGCTTCCCTTACACCCTCCGCTCCCCTCATTGGGAACTGAGGACATAAGTACTGCTGTGGAAGTCTGCCCTAAATTTAATAATTGTTCAATGCAATGACTGGATTTCTTTGTTAACTCACCTTTTTGTCTTCGATGTCAGAACCTTACAAAGGGATGTTTTCTAGAATTTGCTCATTAGTTTTATCTGCATATAATGTAGGTGGTCAAAGCAGGTTTATGAAGGCTCTTGATTCTGAAATAAATATGAACTTTTTAATGATAGGGAAGCAAAGGGAAACTTTAATGAAAGATTACTTGAGTTTCGTTTCAAAATTGTGACCTTTTAAATAACCTGTACAGAAATTTATCTTCTTTTCCATTCTTTTTGTTGCTTGGGATTGGGAATAAGTGAAAAAAACCACAACAGCTCATGATTATTCATATATGTAAACATTATCTAATGTAGCGTTAGCAAGCTTAGGATAGAAATATTGCATTAAAGTACTAAGGGTTGCAAATGAGTTAATGTGCTGCAGAACTAAGCCTGAAATCAAAGTCCAAATGTAAATCCTTGCAGGATATTCATAGCTTTAAGCTCAATAACTATTAAAATTATTTCTAGGTATTTTAGCCTATCACTAATTCTAACCTTGTCTAATTTTTACTGTGCCATGCAGAAAGGTGCAGAAAGTATGACCTAGATTGAACAGTGCAAAGAGAAAGAAAACACAAGGGACACACTGATGTTAGCATCCTAATTAGAAAATGAAACAGTTAATCAGAGAAGAAACATATTTTCCTTCCATAATGCAGAAATTGCTCTAAATACACATAGTAATGTAATCAATTCCTTTCTCTTCCATGGAGAAAAAAAAAATTATCTTACAGTGTTCAAAAATGTTGATGTTCTTCCTTACTCAAGAGCAATATAGGGACATACCTTTTAATTTTATTACAGATCAGAAATGAAGGCAGCACAAAACAGAAATTTAAATAAAATTAATGGTCTGAGTTAAACTGAGAAGAGACAAGAAAAGCAGTTACAAATTATTCCGAATATTTCTATATGCCAATGTAAAATGTAAAAAAAACCCCACTCAACAATTCTTCATTTCTTGCATTTGCAATCTAACAAAACTAGCTTGTATTATATGAAAAATATTATTATTTATGGAGGATTAGAAAGAATCCTTTAAAAAACTGTCAGTTGTATAAAAAAACCCCATTTATTAACGTGTAGACAGACACTAGAATTATTTACAGTGTGTTTATCAAACTGGTAACCCACATATGTTTGGCATCCATTAGGAGAACACTTTTTCATCTTTAAAAAAATTATCAAATATATCGCTGTCTTAGCATATAGCTTTTCCTGTGGCAAGATAAATATTTTTGGGGTCCATTCCTGCAAACTGATGAATATTTGGTGCACGTTGATTCAGATTTGAGTGAAATGTGAAACTTGACAATGTTCATGGATAACAGAAAATATTTTCCTCTTAACAATACATTAATAATAGGTGGGAGAATAATTACCTATTGCCAATTGTGACACAGCATAAAATACAAGTACTATATTATTAATTCTGAAGCCTATGGTCTATGCACAACAGAAGATTAAGTCAGAGCAATAGCTGCAGCTTAAATCAGGGTAACCATTCCCAGCTGACTGTTTTGCTTCTCTTCTGAGATTGTTGAGGTAGTTCAAAAGCCTGAAGCAATTACAGTAAAAAGAATAAAAACCAAAAAAAGGTCTTTTAAAGTAGGTGGGAAGAAGGGCTATTAATAATTAAAAAAAAACCCAACCAAAACCGAAAACAAACCCACCTAAATGGTCTGTCTCTTGCATTATGGCAGATGCTTAAAGTTGTAGCTTGTCCATACCTCTCTTCTGCAGTATGCTGCGCAGTACCAATAATACTATTTTAAATCTGGTTCCAACTGAGATTTCTGTAAAAAGAAAATGAGCATTAGGTGATGTTCTTCAGTTCTGATAAGCTAATTAATTCTGTTTGACCATTAAACATAAGCCATCACTCCCTTTTCATCTCCCCACTCCTCAATCCTTGTTTCTCAGAGCAAGATTTTAACTTATTTTCTTCCCTTAAAACCAGCATACCCAAAATGGGCAATAAAGATTGCAAATGAGCATAACAATATACCAGTATATTCTGGAAATCCCCATATTAATACATCAGAAAACTCTAAAGCAACATTTCTCAATTGGAGGTATGGGTAAGTTATATCATACAACAAATTTTGCAATAAAATGGCAGGGATAATGCTTGAAGGTATACCATATGTTATTGAAAACAGGTTAGCATTCAAAAATTTGGGATCGCTTTGATGATAATCATGGTTCAGCACTTATAAAGTAATATTTTCTTAACTGCTAAAGCTTGTTGTGTTTTAAACAGATAAAATCTAGTGTTTCAATTTAAGAATCTTAGAGAATTATGTTTAACTATAAATTCAGAGTGATAATTTTCATTCACTATGAACAAATTCTTTCCAGGAAACCACATCACATCTAAGCTATTTGTGTATAAATAGGATACCAGTCTGTGCATTTAACGCCTTCCAGAGGGGAAGCAGAAAATAGGGGACATGGAAATAGCTCCAAAGAGATTGTTTACCAAGTCATCCAATCCACTAAGAAATATAGCGATCACAATGGAAGAGTCTTGTTACATTTCTTAAATCGTGCAAATATCATGCGTCCATTCAGTCATACACGTTACCCTTCCTAGGGTAATAATCTGAATAGTGGAAAAAGCACAATGTCATAGAAGCAAATGCAGAGCCAGAGAATATTCAGACAGAAACTGACTCTGTTTTCAGCTAGAAAACAAGCATTACTGAAACTCAGTAAAAAATGCCAGCAGTGACTGTCAAAACTGGTAGGGAACAATGTTTTCTGTAATTAGAAACAAATAATCCCCATATATTCTGTACAAATATCTTGGCAAAATATGGGTTAGGGAGAAAGAAAAAGGAAAATAATGTAAACCAGAGCACAAGCAAATGACTTACTGGTGCAGCAGTTGTCCCCCAGTGAAAACTACTGTTGCTAGACCCCAAGATACCATACAGATGAAACACCACATATTTAATACCCATTAACACATTTTTACAATCTCATTACACTAATCATATCAATGATTGATTCTCCCTTTCCGAAGCTGAACATACTCTGTGACAGTAAACTTTCTTGCTGACTCACTTCTGCTGCTCTTAATGCACTCACTGAGGCAACACAGCTGATGTCTGGATCTCGCCATCCTGTGAGCCTCCAGGAACTGTTGCTTGGAGGTGTTGTGTTAGCAAGTCTCATGGAAGATGCCTTTCCCTCATCTCTCACGTGTCCAGAAATCCTTATAGGGCAAAGATACATAGTGAGAACAAAACAGAAGTTCATCACCTGACAAAGACAATAAACACTCCCAAACTGATCATATCTTTTAAGAAGTTTAGAGACAAGTATAGGAAACTTGGAAGGAGGGATAATGATCATGGTAACTTTCATGAAAAAAACCCAAACTATAAACTGCCCTAATTTTGTATCTTTTACTAATGAATCTGTTTTTGATCAAAGATCAAAATAATTAGCAACCAAGCACTATTAAAAACAAATCACTGCTCATAAGAGTACTGTATAAAGAATACAAAAAAAATCTGATTTTCACTTGTCTTTCAATCCAGCAGTCTTTTAATTTAAGGACTCTTTGGCTTTGTTTTTAAATCCAGTATTTTACTTTTGATTTGCATTTCTTAGTTTGGAACTCTCCTCATATGAAGGTTATTAGAGTGGTATATTACATCTAAGTTTATTATATATGAAGTATTAATATTGCATGTGTATTACTCTAATATGTATATTATCACTCATTCATCTCAATCATATTAAGTTATGGCTACTCTTGTTCACTTTGTGTTATTTTATTGTAAAAGTAAATTGTAACAATTAAGTGTCTCTCCTGTAGTCCAGGTTTACTACCTATCCCAATTAATCCATCACTTTATAGCTGAAAGGACTACTTATGTCATGAAATAAATTCAGCCACAAGAAAAAGAACATTGTCTTTTCTCACACATGCAACTTCACTTGAGCTTTCTGGAAGTTAGCTGGAAATAACTAAAGGTAGCCTTCAACCCAGCTGTCCCTCATCTTCTGTCATCCTGTGCCATGCATATTAAAATTTATTAAAGTCATTCTACTGTTTCACTGGTATTAGGTCTATAAATATCAGAAAGTTACTTTTCATCATAGTAACTGATAAACCCACAGCTACCTGAAGATTCCTTGACGCTTCCTGAAAAGCTAGTGAGCTATCATGTGCAAAGCAAATTATTTGAATGATCAATTAATCAGCATTGCATAGTGATACAGTAGACACTGAATTTGTCACCCAAAATTCAATAAAAAGGTAGATATCTTTCTGACCACAAAAGTCCAGGTACAGAAAAACAAAACGTAGTTCCAGCCCAGAGATTACAAAGAAGAAAGGGAAAGAAATATTACAATGTGTACAACCATAAGGCTCACAGAACAAAATTGCTTCCATGGACAAAATTAATCACTGCAAATTTTGTTGGAAATTACTGTTCTTTTAATTACCAGTAGTAAATATATTCTCAGTTTTTATTAAGATGTGATGTAATTTTTATTATGAAACCCAACTCTGGTTCTTGGAGTTTCTTCTGAAGTCTCATATCAGTCATAGGGCATTTAATAATTTTTCCTTCTCTGCCTTGATTGATATCATTGCTTATTGTGGGATGACCCAGGCTGGATGCCAGGTGCCCACCAAAGCTGCTCTGTCACGCCCCTCCTCAGCTGGGCAGGGGAGAGAACCTGTAACAAAAGGCTCCTCGGTCAAGATAATGACGGGGATCACTCAGCAATTACTGTCGTGGGCAAAACAGACTCGACTTGGGGAAAAATTAATTTGATTTATTGCCAATCAAATCAGAGTATGATAATAAGAAATAAAACCAAATCTTAATAACACCTCCCCTCTACCCCTCCCTTCTTCCCAGCCTCAACTTCATTCCCAATTTCTCTACCTCCTCCCCAGCGATGCAGGGGGAGGGGGAATGGGAGCTGTGGTCAGTCCATCACATGTGGTCTCTG
>KL266082.1:2307-21144 GCA_000699545.1 Podiceps cristatus | reverse complement strand
CATATAGTGTTTATATTTTATATATTGTTTATATTTTATATATTTTATATAAAGACTAGATTACAAATCAATACAAGAGGTACAAAACAAGGAGCACAGTACCCCTCACCAAGTTGAGCCACACAGAAGAGAAGCTACAGAACTTTGAAAATAAACCATACTATTTTCATAGAATAATCACTGCTT
Source organism: Podiceps cristatus (assembly GCA_000699545.1). NCBI lineage: Eukaryota > Metazoa > Chordata > Aves > Podicipediformes > Podicipedidae > Podiceps > Podiceps cristatus. The sequence continues at coordinate 20,958 of KL266082.1, read as the reverse complement.
CGTGTTTGTATATAATTATAATTTAGTTATGAACCCAATTTTGCAACAATTTTTTAAAGTAGGTAGTTAGCATTAAAGTATTTTATATGCAATTATCTGCTATTGAGCTTCCTCATTATACAGCAATTGCTACATAAATTTTCCTGTTGTTTAAGCATACTTTTTGCCATTTGCAGATTTCATTTGTAATCTAATAATACAAACCATTTGATCCAAGATCAACAGTCCTGTTTTACATGTCAGTTTCCAAGAAACCATTGTTAAATATTTGATATAACACATATTGACAGAGAAGCTCTTCTTATTCTTTCCTCTTTCAGACAAATAGTAAAATTTTGGATATTATAATAGTCTTGCCCACTCCCGTAATCATCCATCTTAAAAAAAAAAACAAAACCAACAAACCTAATTAATAAATCAGAGGTTCACCCCATCTGAGGTCCCCTACTCTTGAGTTACATTCCTATCCTGGCTGAGCAGAGGGGAATCCTGGATTAAAGACAGATTGGAATAAATAATCTTGATTTCACACATTTCCCAACCAGTGCAAGCTGTTGAACTGACTTCAGCAGAACCAGGGCAATTTATGTCATTTGAGGATCTGTCCCCTAACTTCTAGAAAGGAAATAATTTTCTGCCTCTCACAGTGGACAAAAATAGCCTGTCTCACAGGTTGAACAAGGGAGGCCCCAAAGTTGGCAGCGGAGCTCCCTTTGTGAGGAACGTTGCCTTCCTGTGGGCAAATGATGTCCTTGTAGGTAACGCAGTGGAATCAATATGTAGGAAATGACTTTAAATTTCATGTGGGCTCTGTGAGAATAATATTGTGTAGGGACTTTCCTATGATTACATATTGACTCTTTCACAATATGATAGAAGAAACTCTTTCATTTGAGCTCACTGAAAGAGGAGGAGGTGGAATACGGATTTTTCTCATCAGGTTTTCCCAAGAAGTCTCTGATTTTTTATTGTGTATATGGTAATAACTTTGGACGATTGTAGAAAATGGCATGAGGTGCATCTTCTGGAGAAAAGGGAAGACACGCTTTCACAAAGAAAATCAGAACATACCAAGGTATAAGTGTTTGGGGATAGTTGTGAGCACACTTTAAAAGCAGGTGACGTGTGCCTAAAACTGCCACACTGTGGTCTACAGTTCCGAAAGCTGCAGTGGCCCTGATAGTTTTTGGTGCTAAGCTGGGCCAGCCCACGCAGGGCTGTCAGGAGGTACCTGAGCTGCACTAGACCACAGAGAAATTCCTCACGCCTTTCCAGATGTTCAGCTGTGCTGGGAGAGGCGTTTGGCGAGGCTCCCAGACATGTCTTCAGTTCTGTGGGAAGACCCAGGTAACCTGCGACAACAAACGCTGCCAAACCAATTATATTTGCAAGCAGAGCGCGGTAGGGAGAAGGGAAGGACTGGGTTTCCATGTGGCATATGCTCTTCAGGTTTTCTTCTCTAAACTGTCACGCAGAGTGATCTAACAGTATTGCAAAGACTAAAAGAAATTGATTTAGCCATTAAAAAAATAAGAAGAGCTCTCGGTGCTGTATCCGCTGTAGCTAGAAGAAGAGTTCAGGCTGGCACTAGAAAATTTATTAAATTGTTAGAGTCCACAGAGAAGATGAGCTTACAAAAACTCAGTGGTTGATCTATTTTAGTATATTTGGAGAGCTGCAGAGTGCTCATCTCCTGAAGTATCAGCAAAGAATTTGGAGAGATTTATATACGACCATGGTTCTGCTTTGGTAAAATGGCTAATACTGGTGATACAGTTCTATAATTTTCTTTAATCCAACCTATGAAAGGCATGATTATCCTGGTCCCAGACTGGCTTCGTAGAGTGGAGCTGGAACTGCTCCTAAATTCCACTGGGGTAAATCAGAGAACCAATCTTTAAGTTTTGAATGAAAATGCTCTAGGTTTAATATGCTTGCATTTAACAGAAGTAAAATAAACTCATCAATTTACTAAGCTAGGGTAAATCAACCTCAGTGAATAATGTGTAAATCTTTGAAGTGAGCATTCCACTCAGTTTTGATGTCTATTTATACTGATATATTAATTAATAGTAAGTTATTTATAATTGCAGTGATTTGATGGCAATACTTTTAAGTATTCTGAAAAAGTCAAAAATACTAAATAAAAAGAGATGAAAATTTTTCAGTGGCTTGAACTATATTCTATTAATAATTCTACTTGCATGTAAAACACTAAAAATCTAGCCAGCCAAGGAATTAACGGCTGGTAAACAGACATGCGTTCCTTTTACATTAGGACAAATGTAGTTGTTAGATAGCATCTATATTCAGAAAGCCATAGTAACACCCAAATGAACTTCACTGCCATATTAGTAAACATAGAAATGTTATTCTAACAGCATTATAAAATATTCCTAGATGAAATTTGAACATGCAGGATGCAAGTAGGTATGAGTCAGTGAGTCCCTAACTTCTTACGTATTTGATTCACACTTGAAAATGGTGAATAAGAGATTTCTTCAGCTCCTGCATCTTTAGACCCTTTTAATACATTCCACTCTAAAAAGCCCCAAAGAAAAAAAGCTCTGTCTTTTGTATTTCTCATTGTGAACAGAAATGGTCTTCTCCTGGGTTGGTAACTTACAGATACAATTACCTTCCTGTCTCGTGAAGCCCTGTCAGCTGAGTTCATTTAAACAATGCTGTTCACTAAATCCCTCTGATCTCAGAGAGAAAGCAGGGCCTGAAGAAATTAGAAGGTAGCAAAAGCACCCAAATCAGAGAGAGCAGCTGATCTATGGATGACAAGTGTCCACTCCTCCAGGTCCTCCTGGATCCACCTTGAGCAATGCAAGACATAGACTTGACTCTGATTGTCTGAATAAATGACCACCACCAGGTTTTTGCTTCAGGAAGAACTCCGGCCATTTTATAATCATGTATTACAGACTGACAAGACCAAATAATACAGTTGATATGATCATCTTCCCATAGCTTTGTTCTTTCATATTTAAAAGCGCAGCTGGAAACTTTCTGGGGATGAAAGTTGTAAGATATATAGAACAAAATACAGGAATCTTAAAGGTATGAACTAATATTGCATATATCACAGAACAGTCACTAGCCCCAGATTAGGTAATTCAAGAGACTGATTTCTGTGAAGTTTAGCTATGTAGTTCATAAAATGCATGTGTAATTGCTTTCCTGAACTGATTAAGCAATTCCCATGTCTGTGCATCCCAATCAGGTAATTGCAGACCTAAATATCCATTTGCATATTTTCTGTCACCCAGTTGGCATATACAATTACCCTGCATGGAAACTAGGAACGTTATTTTGCATCCTAACACTCTGAGAATCAGACCTCTAGGTCTTTTTCTTATCTAACTTTTGTAATACATTTCACATTGTTATATTTAAAGTGGATATTGGCCATTCCTCATTCAGAACAAATAATGTAAGTTTTTCACTGTAAACTGAGATAATGAATCAGACAGTTTCTGGAGGGGTTTAGATAAGTATCTCATGTAATTAATAAAGCTAAAAGAACACACACTGATCTGGTTACTTCTTGTCCGCCATTGATAACAGTCAAATATAAAGTTTGTGAGGAAAATTGAATATTTCTATAGGAAATTAATAGAAAAAAACCCCATAACACAGCTTTTCTTGTTTCTCATTCTTTTCATGTCTATCACCTTCCCATTCTCTACTGCACTCTTTTATTGGCTTTTGTCACATTCCCCTTTCTTAATGAATTAATTATTAATTATCTGTTTGCTTTATCACCTAAGGCCTCAACTGTACCTGCCCCAAACTGCTTGCAGACAAAAAAGAGGTGGTGGTTTTGGAACATGATGTGGAAGCAGAACTGCTCTCCTCAAGGTAAGATTTTACTCCATGCCACGTAGGCATTAAATCCTTCTCTCATTTTGAATCTTGAATAGCTTCAACAGGGAGAGTGAGACGAGCAGTGGCCTGGGGGCAGGGACGCGTTCCTGGGGCTCTGTCTCGGCTGCCCGGGCAGAGGGTGGAACCGAGCTGGGTGAGTGTGCTCCATCCAAAATGAACTGTGGCCCTGCTTCCCCTTGTTTCTAACAGCGCCGGCCATTCCCTCCTCAGCCAGCACTGGCAACCCCCTTACTAATGTACTGCACATTGCGAGACCTTGAGCCGTTTTGTGCTTTCCCTGCATCGCACGGAGCCACAGGGGACAGCCACCGACAGATCAGATGCTGTGATGCTTTGTGGTGACAATGCCCAGCGTGGACGCTTTTCAAAAGCAGTAAGGAGAATGGCCTTTCTCTAAAACTATTTAGGTAGTTCAAGATGCAGATAAAAATGGCACTATGTTTTCTGGCCTCTAGAAAAAGATCCAAATTCGAGATCCTGATCCAAAAGTGTTGTTAAGGTGTTGTAGGTGTTCCTGAGCTTTGGCATCACCCATCAGACACAGAGGCAGGAGTCAGGTTCCCATCCCTTCCATCATCAGCCGAATGCACGAGACTGAACTAACATCAATCAAAGCCGCAGGAGATTTTTATACATTTCTAATTTTACCAAGTTAGACTTTATGGATAGAAAAAACAAATAGCATTATCTTTAAAGGGGTCTGTATCTCCGAGATAGGAAATGCATAAGCCACATTAGTGTTAATGGAAGTAGCGTGCATGTATGCATAGCAGAATAAACACATTAAGTGCTGTTAATCATCACTTAAACACAGAAATCTCTCTGATTAAGATCAGTGCTGGCAGCTCCCCTGACTACAATGGTTTGGGATGCAGAGCCAGAAATGTCTTTCACTTTTGAATGATTTCTGAAATTATATTTTTATGGATTAAACTTTTAGAAGGTATGAACTGACAAAAAACTGCATTAACTTCTACGGATTAGTGCCAATAAATTCCTTAAGGCAATCTGTCTCTATATAAGAACAAGACATAAGATTAAATATAGTTAATATGAGAGCATAACTTTTTTCTAGATTTGTTAAAAATCCACATATTTTTCTCACCATTTTCATGAGAAAGAACCCTTTTGTGGTAAAAAGCCTTATAATTTTTTTTTCAAAAAGTTGATTTTATTGTATCATAATCATATAGAATTAAGCCTGCTCAAAACCAGGTTTTGTATCTTCGAAAGAAGCTGCCATCTTGAGTGTTCTTCTTTGGATAGAAAAATTCCTATGGACAACATTTACAGCTTGAAAAGTTCAGTTTCATTGAAAATAGCCTACTTAATCCAAAATTAACCTCATGAATCACAGACAAGGAGTATCACAGATCTAGCAGTTACAGGGATCTATAAGCAAGGAGGAACCTCTCAAACCAGCGCAAGAGGAGCAGGGACTTTACAACCATTAGCACCCTTGAATTCTCTCCAAAGCCATATCCCACTATATGAATTTATACTTCTTATCAATCCTTTGGCACCATGGAGAACTCTTATGTGAACAAGTGACAGGAGTGACACTATGCTTCCAATCCGGCGACCAGCATCAGACCCAAGAATACGTGCTGGTTCAAATAGGTTGTCGACATCCCACCCCACATTAATGTCCTTCAAAAGCTGGAGTTTTCAGTATACCTATGGTGATGGTTAGCAAAAGTTCCATTGGCAGGTGCAGTCACAGGTTCTGCATGGATTATTATATTAAATATTATTTCTCACTAAGGTCCAAAGTATGGACAGAGAGTTACTTACCTTCAGCATCTTGCCTATGTCCACGCTGCAATCTGATTCACACAGCCTAGTAGAAAAGGATATTCTTGAAAAACCCATAGAACCACTTTTAAAAATGCTTTTTTTAGTAGCTTATCTATCTGCTGGTCATGTGCTTTCTCCTCATTTCTCAACAGTTGCTGGCAAAGTCCTTAGGAAAAGTGCTAGAAAGGCACAGAACTATTCATCCAGCTCTTCTTGTTTGCTCTTGAACTATTTTTGAGTGTCTTATTGAAATATGTGACAGCAAAATAACTTTGGTGCCCAGCTTATGTTTTCAAACCAAAGACACAATACTATTTTGCTATATTAATTATACCCTTCTGGGTGAAAGGTGATACTATAATTACTTTATTCATACCAGACTATGGAAGTCTAAATTACATAGATCTTTCAGATGTATTTCTCCCTGTTTGAAGTTCTCCAAACTTAAAATCATTAATGTGGTCAATGTTAATGCTGAAAAAGAATAAAAATTTCTGTCTTCTGAATCATTCATGTCATCTGGAAGCAGCAATTGCCATTGAAGGAAACACATTCCCAGATAAAACATTTGATTCAGCCTTGCCACAGCCTGCCAAGTTGAGAGCTGGCTCCTTCCAGATGAAATATTTCTGTATTATGTGACATGTTATCAACCTCCAGCTCTTTGAATGAGGTTCAAATCAGACTGAGACTTTGTCGAACATGGAGAAATAAATGGAGTTTCAAACTCTGCCTTTCTAATGCAGCCCTGGACTTGTCACTGGCAGTGCTGAATGCTGCAAGTCAAATTGTCTCATCTCTAGTCTCAGAGGCTGCTTTTCATCGAGGTCAATATGTATTCAGAGTATAGCTGGGCACCTTATGGGGCTTTAATAATCATTGATGGCTTTTGAGGAAAAAAATAAAGCCTTAATGATCTCTTTTTTATTTATTTATTTTAAAAATACTCATAAGATAAGCTTAGCACCAAGATTTTATACGCACAGATAGTAAATAGTTTCCATGTTCCTTTTCCTCCGATGCCTTTAGTGATCCTCATGAGCAGAGCCCTGCCAGGGCCGCTGTTGTAATTCTGCGTCTCCAGCAATATGAGATGAACATACCTTTGATACACTCGCTGTTTGGAGCGTGCTTTATTGCTAGTCTGCACTGTGCGTTTGCTTGCCAGAGAAGTTATAACACAACTGGGAGCACCAGATTGACTGTTTTATGAGCAACCAGAATTCAAATGTGGTTTCATTCCATTAGGCTACTAAGGAAAGAAAGAGAATGAAATACCTGCTGGAGTTGAGAGCCAGCATTTCTTGTCTTATACAATCCATTTATTTCTGTATCATTTGTAGGAGGTATTTTAAATGGACAAATATTTTTAAAGCCACAGTCAGTACTTTATTGCATTCTCATAACTTATTTAGTGCCTCAAATCAAATGGTTTAGCCTACTACTTTACAAAATATACGCAGAATACGGCTATATATCATCTGTAAAAATGTCACCCACTATTAGTTTCTTCTATTAAAATGCATCTTTATTACCTACTGTAATTATGAGAAATTTAGGCTCGTTCATATATTTCCCAAGATACAGAAACCTACAGCATCTTATTTTTCCAGTAGACAGCAATGCAATGTGCCTTTCTCATGGCTAAGTCTATCACTATATACTAAGACTAACCAGGGATGTCAAATATGGAATATAATTTTAATGAGATTCTTTTAATTTTATTATTAATGGCTTGAACGATCACAGCAAATTCCAGATGATGTGTGGTAGTAACTGCTTTTCTGGTTCAGATATGAACCATCACTTACCCTAAGAATTCCTTGCAGCTCAACTGTGATTATATATACAGAAGCAGAATTCTTCTATTAGAAATAGTGACAAGCTGATACAAGTCACTGGGACACGGGAGTGAAGATCACTCTTACGAGTAAAAGCTTTCTGGATTGAATCCTAAATCTTTAGGATGAAATTCTGGCCCCACTGAAGTCAAAAGCTGATCCAAATTGTACCTACATTGTACAAAGCAGCTTCTCACAAAGAAGATATTTCTATGAAATCTATTCTGTTTAAAAGTCGATGTGCATTTTGTCAACTCCATGGAACAGATTGAAGAGAAAAAAGATTTTTAAAAATTAAACTACTAAATCTTAAAACTTTTCTGGACCTCATGCTAAGAGAGGTTAATATAAATAAAAGAAAACCTCAGTAACAATGAATTGTGTATTATAATAAAATGACTTTCACTGTGTTCACAAGCCCGAGGTAAAATACTACTCTCAGTGATGTACGTAGGAATCCTTTCAATACGCATAAAATGTACTGACCAGGACATAAACTCATATTGTTCATGGGATAGATCTGATCAAAAAAGCTGTTTTTAAACCTCATAAGATTAGACCATCACAGAGCTGTCACCTGATAAAAATATTTATGAGAGTTCTGCCTTCCATGCTAGTACTGCAGAAGTATCCCAAAAAAAGTTCTCAAACATTTTAATTTAAAAAATGCTTGAAAAAAATGTTTTTCTTGACTTTGATATTTCCATATTTGCCTGCTGTCACTTCGGCAGCAACGATATCCCTGAGCGGACGCTGCTCAGAGTCTGACACACTTGTGCAAGCCCTCAGGGATTGCTCAGACACCGCGTGCAGCTCGCCCTGGCCCACACTGCCCACATCCCTCGGGGTCTGACGGCTTCATGAACGTGTCAGCTCGGAGGAGGGGACAGGAGGAGCCTATAGCACTTGATCTAAGCCTAAATAAAGCCACAGATAGTTGCTGAAGCAGAGAGCTAATATTAGCACCATATGACTTTGATTGTATCTGTGTAGTCCTATACTGTCTAGTGAATATGAGTTTTGTAGGAACACTGGGATCCCATTTTTGATGACTCAGTGTCGTGGTTTAACCCCAAATGGTAACTGGACCACGCAGGTGCTCGCTCACCCCCACCCTCCCCTGTGGGGTGAGGGGGAGAATCGGAGAGAGAGCTCACAGGTTGAGATAAAAAGAATTTACCAGGAAGCAAAGAAAAAGATTAAAATATATTAATTATAATAATAATGAACAAACAGGTCTGAATGAAAAAAGCAAAAACAAGGTAACAAGAAGGGAACATGAACAGAACAAAGGGGAAAAAGGCCGACCCTCCCTCACCCCGGCCATGCCGTCCATGGCATGGAACACTCTCTTTGGCCAGTTTGGATCAACTCTTCTGGCTGTGCCCTCCCAGGTGTTTGCACCTGCACATCAGCAAAACCTGGGAAACTGCAAAATGTCCTTGATCGCTCAGCAGCAACCAACACCAGCAACGTGCTATCGCCATTTTTTGCATACTAAAAGCACAGGAGCTGCTGAAGGCAAAACCTGCTCCATCCTGGCTGAAACCAGGACAGTCAGATATGTGCTCTCATTGCCGGGTATCCCAGAGAGACAAGTCTCCAACCAGAGACCCTACCAGGGTCAGGGAGGCGGGTGGTGGGTCTGGGAGTGCCAGGCACAGCCTTTCTCTGGGCCACAAGGCAGGGAGACGGGAGCAGCAACGCCTGTTAGACCAGCAGATGTTTAAATGAACAAGGGACCAGACTGTGGACCCAAGCAGAACTGCCCGGTTAGTAACCAGAGAAGAATCTGACTGCAGCTCTGACCACTTACTAGATCTTTATTTTACTTAAATAATTACTTGGTGATTAATTTAATTCATTCCATCTGAAATCAAGGTGCTGTGATATATTCTTCCACTTTGCATTTCTAACTCGTAGCATTCAATTTAACAGAGAGATGAAAAAGTTACATTCAAGCAAATCAGCTGTATCCCTGATTTCCTGTTTCACTTTTTCAGCTACAGAGAAAAAATGTTGCTAATCATCAGGAAATGCAATTTTAACTGTGTGAAAACTGCCTTTTGCAACTCCAGGCAATTATAACAAGTGTATTGAAACTTTTGCACTCTTGTGGTACTGTTGAAACGCTGATATTTTTCAAATTACACACTAGATACAAATACTGTATTGAGCAACCTTTTCCCAGTACCTTGCGATGGACTCATATCCTTATCCTTGCTGAATACGTATTTTCTCCAAGAGCAATGCTATTGATTTCAGAGGTGTTATTTCCAGTACCAGGTTTTAAGAAACTCAAAAAAATCACCCTGAAACTATTTTCTCCCCTTGGTTTCAGCTGGTTATTAGGCAGAACTGAGAAGGGGCCCAGGATCATAACACCCAGAACAGTATCTAGAGCTCTCTCAGCTTCTGCCTTTGCTAATTCAGAAAGTATTTCAGTCAGCAAAACCTATTTTTTCTTCTCTTTCTAAAGTCAGTATGGAAGTTTTCACACCGGCCTAGTGATTAAACTTCCTTGGCTATGATTCAGTAAGTAGGAACCGGAAACTGGTGCCTGGCGGGTTTTCAGTGCTGGGGGTCGTAGCACGGGTCCTGCTGGAGGCAGAGAGACGTGGGAGGAAGCCTGCGCTCGCCGTGCTCCGACACACCAGCACTGCAAGAGCGGAACCAGCTTCCTCCTGCTTTGCCCACAAAACAGTCTCTTCAGGTCCAAACCAGAGGGAGCAAAAGCTGAACTGCTCTTCTTCCTGTGAATAAATTTCCTGATTTTAAAAAAAGCTCATTTCCAATGTGATTAATTTTAAGAATATGCTCAACTCCCATTGCATTCGGTGGATGGTAACTGCATATTCACAGCTTTCTGGATAAAGGCGGACTTTACCACCACCTAAGAGCTGTGATTCACAGCTTTGCTAAATTAGAGGATTTCCCACAATCTCACTGCCAATCTCACTCCAAGTTCAATGAGCACTGAATTCAGCAATGCTTTTGCCTGCAACGTGCACACCCTGCTCGGTGAGCACACATCAGCTTCTGCCACGCTGCCCAGCTATGAATCACCTACGTTAAAGCAGATGCTTGGTTCATCATACTGACTGGGCTGGTAGGTTCTTGGTACTGAAATAGGATAGTGTTTCTTATAGATGATTAAAATGATGTGATTAAATTGGGAATGAGAACCAGGACCAGGGGCTGAAGTCCTGTACCCAAAGTTGATGGGATTAAGTTTATCAGGATATATCTCACAAAAGGCAGGGCCTCTTTGGAGTATCCCGGGGGAAGCATCCCGTCCAGCGTCCAGCCACCGTACACATAGAGACTGTCCTTGACATTCTCTGTCCAAAAATACTGTTTGGGTTTTACCACTCAACTTCTCTATTCACAGAAAAGTGTCTGTGAGCTGTACTGGTTTCTAGTTTAGAGGTTCATATAGTGTAATACAGGACTGGTTTGGGTAGCAAAACTATGGATTTTTTTTTTTTTTTTTTTTTCTTTCCCCCCAGTATTTGATTTCAGAATAGTCTTTCAATTAAAGGAATACTTGGATATAACCCAGAATCTTATAATGCAATTCAGGACTCCTTAATCCTCCCTAAGTTCTTTTTTCTGGCTTTTTCCAAAAATTGTTTTAGTCTTTTTTCTTATATTTTTCCTTTACTTTTCAGTCTTATTCATTTTTATTCTGATTAAGCTCTGAAAAGCCTTTCTTCATATCATATTCAGATTGATAATTAGTTTGAAGGTGTTCGTCAGCCTACAATGGCTTTTGTTATTGTGCAGTTTTTATAAAAAATAATTAAAATACTGCTACCTCCTCACTCCTGAGAAGCTTGTAATCCAACTTCCACAGATAACAGGGAATAGGGTATGAGTTCTGATTTTATATCTTTTGTGCCTTGGACTTCAGAATAAAAAGATACATAGATTTAAATATAAATATTTTAGTTAAACACTGACACATTCACAGAAAACAAGGGTAATTCTAAATGCATTCATTTAATCTATGATGGTTAATGCCAACTTCCTTTCTTACTTCTGTTTCTGTGATCACGAACGGGCGATCCAAGAAGGATACAAAAAGTTTTCTTCCAGTGTGCTAGTGTTAGTGGCATGTTATCTGACCGCACCTCAGTCTCTGGACAGAGATTTCCCCAAAGCTATGGGGACAGGAGGGGCCCCTTGACAGGATTGCTAAATTAGGTAATCCACCAGTCCCACAGTGGCTCAGATATTCTTTCGTATGTACTTACTGCCTTAGGAGAGCTTGCCAGAAGACTCTAACTAAGGGAGACACTAGGGCTGTTCAGGTCGGTGTGAGGAGGCCAATGTGAGCACTGATTGAGTAGGGTTAGATGAAGCCCTGCGTAGCATCAATCGATGCCTACCACCTTCTAAATCCCTTCATATGCTCCCATGCACGCAGTTCCAATTGACTCTCTCGTAAGTGAAACTCCTCACAGGCACAGGATGAGGATTTGGTATTTTCTTGATAGAGAGTACTAATACTGAAGCAGATGGTAGAAGAGAGGGGAAGTATCAAGAAAGATTATTGAGTTTTTATCTCACAATCTGCCAATAATCATGGATTGGTGCCCTGGGATGAAGACAATGAAAGAAACCAGGAAAAGAAATTAGAATAGCACGTGAAGACAGACCTATGAAAGCAGAAGGGATAAAAGAAAATAAAAAAAAAGCTTTCCCTCCTCTACCAGACACTTTAGGAATTGACTTTTTATTCTGTTTCATAGCAAAAAACAATTTGCAATTAATTTTCCTCCTGACAAACTTTAAAAAAGCTCCTAATAGCCATTCATTTTGTCAGCTTTATGCATAAACAGTCAAGTGTCGCTTCGCCCTTGTGCCACACAGCTCCCGTGGTTAATGCTGAGGACCCAGCTCTGCTCACGCCAGCTGCACGGTGCTCTACCACCTCATCCAAGTGCTGGAGGACACTGAAGCTCCTCCCTCCCTGCACTTTGATGTCGTCCCAAGGGGAGGAAGGGCTGTACAGCCCGGGGCTCCCTCTCCTCGCCCGGCACAGGGGAGGCCACGAGCCCAGAGGGCTGCAGCTTCGGTGCCAACAAGTGGATCCACTTGTAGGTATTAATGAAAGAACGTGTCTCGTACAAAGCTAAGAAAAAAAGAGCCTGTAGGTTTCATCCCTCCTGATGCTGGCACAGAAACTCAGAGTCTGCTGTGATCACGTAGTGAGGAAACTTGTTTGAAAGTAATTATTGCCTGGCCTCTTGAAAGATCTGGGAATAAGATGGAGAAATATGCTGCGGCTCTGAACATACATTTTATAAGAGCCAAACAAAATTCTAACTTCAAAGGATTTGGGGTGTGCTCTAAATCTAGAATAGGGAGACTGTGTTTTTCCCTTTGTGAGAAGCAGCTTCTTAAATCCAGCCTGAATGACAGAAAATGAGAAAACAGGCAGGTTGCTGACCACGAGAACTAATGAATTCTGATTCTTATGGATTTGTATTGCCTGATTAACTAATTCTGCCTGAATTCTACTAAGATTTCCTGTCATCTGCATCTACTAGTTTCTGCATGTAGTTACCATCTCCCGAGTTAGCTGTATTGATATATATTGATTCCTTGCAATATTTTCTAGTGTAGACAAACCCCCGGAGTCTGGTGTTGCTACGCTTACAGAGGAGTCCTGAGCAGCCCGGCTTTACCCACCCTCTCCCAAGTCCCTATCAGTAACCTTTCCTGAACGCTAAGCACTAAAGCAATCCAGCACCTCTTCCTTCCCTCCAATCCCACCAGCCCCAAGCGCTGAATGGTCCCAGACTCGCTGGTTAAGGTCCTTACCCAGCCTCAGAAGCATCTCCTGATTGATGCCTGGTGTGATTAGAGTTTCAAAGCTTTTTTCTCCCAGGTTACAAATTCCCCCACGTGGATTTTTGAAGCTCAAGAAGTTGCGTGCCCTTGGTAAAGCTTTTTCAGCATTTGGAATCTTTAAGTGTTTATAATGCTGCTGGCTGGCGTAGATTCTCTGGTGTCTAATAAGCTGCAAACTCCCACTGCAGCTTTTCTCACTTGCTGGTTTGCCTGAGAAAACTGAACTCAAACAATGGGAGTTTTTAGAAGGGAACATAGAAAGACAGATGTACATGCATAAACCTCCCACCCACTCCCAAAACATGAGGATTTCCTTAGGGAATCAGGCTAAAAATGAGAGAAAATATCCCTAAGAAGGCTCCCAATGTTTGTATATCTCTGCAAGAGACTGTGCTGCCTTGAATACAAAATGGATGTCTACCTCAAAAGCCAGAGGATTCCTTAGAGATTTAAAGGTATAACATATAGTGAAGGAATTTGTAGTAGTTATCTGGCTCAATACAACATTCAAGCATTTTTGGCAGAATGAGCTTTTCTATTTCTGCTGTAAAAGCCATTGGAGAGCAGAACAATCCTTTAGCAAATGTCAGCAGCAAAAATATATATTCCACTTTTTATTAAGCTACCCTGTGCTAATCTGTTTTAGACACTGGTGTTGAATTGTGTAGCCAGTCTTTTTTTTTTTTTTTTTTTTTCGTGTTGAGAATGTGTTGATATGACATGCCAGGTGCAGAAACACCTTTTGCATACTCAGACACAGTCTGAATCTCTGCCAGCACTTAAAGAACATCCTGCTGGGACCGTGCTACAAAAAACTGCTTCTGAAGCTGAAGAGTTTCTCTGCCACAGCCCATACAGATGGTTAGGGCTCATCGACTTGACTTGTCAGCACCAGCTACTGTCAGGTGTGCACTCACCTGGAGTCTCCCAAGGATCAGTAAGGGCTGATTGACTATCTGGCTCACGACTGAACATACAAGGAAAATTCTTGACAATATTACCCCACTACCATCTCATTCCCTCTTTTGATGCGTGTGCATTTTTTTTTTTTTTTCAGGAAACAGGGTTTCTGTGCCAACAGGCACAGTTGGCAGCAGGCGAGAAGCCTCCTCTCTGCAGCGCTGGCAGCGAATCAGCTGTGGAGCCCAGCCCCCATGGAGCCAAGCAGTCGGTTCAAAGGCTGGGACTGCACTCCCTGGGAAGCTGGCATAGGTAAAAATGGCAAGGGGTCCCTCCTTCTGCATAGTGTAATAATGAAATCTGGGAGGTCTTGATGAAAAAGTTGCGATGCTTCCTTTTCCTATCAGGGAGGATGATGATGGGGGAGCTCAGAGGTGCGATGGGGGTGCCTGGCATGCCTCTCTAACTGGCCCGTTTGCTCTCTGTGTGACACTGGGCAAACCAAGAGGGGCGAGACCTTTATGCAGCTCTTAGGCTTAACATCCGCGGCTCTTCATATAGACCAGATATTTTGGCACATTACAATATCTGCCAGTCCAATAAATCTCACCTGCTCTGAATATGCTAGACTTTACTATAAGATTCACAGAAATAACTGCATGGTTTCACAACTTAATACATGAGACAGCCATTCCAAGCAGTCAATACACAGAACATTATTTTTTTAAAAAAAAGTATCAGCCCAAAGCAATGATTTTGGAAATAAATGTAAAAAATCTTTACCTTCTGTCAGATTAGTTTACACCGTGATAGCAGGCATTTCTCAAATGCACCAAAAAAATGCCAACTATGACACAATCTGACTAATTATAATTACTTATGATATTTTGCAAAATCAAGGATGATACATCACATCTAAAAAAATAAAATCCACTGCAGTATTCCAAGTACCCGTTTTAAAAACTGAAGAATAGTCCCAGACATGAAAAAACAGCCAAGAGCAGACACTCCTAAACGACAGTACTTTTGGAAACCCCCCATGGTTCACCCTAGCTCTTAAAAAAATATTTATTTGCATAAAGTTTTCATTTTAACTTTAATACCTTGTGCAAGGATGATGCAACCTGTGAATGATTTAGAGTTTCCAGCAGTTCAAAAGCAGTTCCCCTGCTTGGCTTACAGCATGGAGTGGCACGCGGGACTGTGCTGTGCAAGAGGCTGGTAAACACCCTGGAATTTCTGGCTGGGACAGAAAACAGCCAGAGGGGCTGCTGCTGCTGCCATTACCTGGGACCCAGCTAGCGCTCAGTCCGGGTCCCATTCCCTCAGTGGGAAAACACAGCCTCAGGCGAAAGCCAATATTTGCCCGTGCCAGGATGTGTGTCTTTAGTTACCTAAATGCCCTTGTGCCTTTCAGTCCTGTTTCTTCAAAGTCAGTGACTTTTTCCTGCCTAGGGATTAATAGAGACATTTGGCCTTTATATTACAAGCATCCAATATTGAAATACTTGAAAGGACTTGAGTCCTGTACAGAACCACACATGATACAGACAGATTTTCAAAGACTCTGATTTTAGGCCATTTTCAAAATCCCAGTGTCACATACATCGATTTTTAATTTATTTTCTCCTGGATAATCAGAAACAATGCCATTGGGGTCAGTGGAATAGCAATGGTTTAAACGCAGCCTTACAGGACCAAGGACTGTAAGGTTGCATGGAAACACATTCTTGATGGCAAACGTAACATGAATTCAGCACAAACCCTTTCAAAAAACACACCATGGGGGTCAAACTATTGAGATTACTTGCTTTCATTTTCTAAAGCCTTGTCTATCAAATGATATTGGGAATGGTTAGGCTTACCATCAGATGCCCAGAAGACACCAACAGTATATTCTTAAAGGTCTTTTGGAGATCGGCTCACTTTTGGTAAACTTTTTTCCATAGATCTGAGGGGACTAGGTCTGACAAAATTAAGTAAAATTGATGCTTTAAAATGATCCTTCCAATGTAGTCGGTGTCTTATTCCATGGATGTTTATGAAAGAAGATGGAGCAAAAAGATGAACGCAGTCAAGAATTTTCAATGAGAATTGTGGCTTAAAACCCAGCATTATCTCTGAGAAATATAATTTTCATCAAAAGAGTTCAAATGATGCATCTGGCATCCGAATCTCTTCCAGGAAAATGGGAAAACTAGAAGCCAAAATGTGCATTTGAAGTCTCTTGAAACATTTTTTTTTTTTTTTTTGGCTGGAAATTTGGAGAGATTTCTGTTTATTTGGGAAGAGGTTGCTTTGTGTTTTGTTTTTGTGGTTGGTTGTTTTCAATCCCATATTAAAAATGAGATAAAAGTTATGTTTTCTGGCCATCACTACTGGCTGACTTTCTTATGTATCTTATTTATTTTTCTGATTCTACATTCTTTCTTTTATTGCCAATATAGACACTTCCATTACTGTTGAATACAAACTAAATGAAAATCTGTGGTCCATTGTACATTCCCTTTTCATTGCCTAGGAAACCATGAAAGATTAGCAAGGCAAACTTGTGAAGACACATAATATCCATCATCTGTACAGCTGTATGAAAATGTATCTCAGGTATTAATACTGCTATGACAGTAAGACAGTAGATTTTTATATCCAAGGCACAAAGTGTCAGCAAATTCTTTCTCAACTGAGAAACTGAATAGTTCAGGGGACAGGGCCTTGGATCTGATCTTTATTCCCAGCCTTGCTCCTACGGTGTTAGCCATGGCAAGCTGCTGCATCATCCTATATATGAACATCTTCTGCTAGATTCCTTTTTATCAGAACCTTAAATCTCAGGGCTGTCTTTTGTCCTGTGCCTGTTTGCCCCTAGTGCAGGTAGACCCTGATTACGGTTATGCGGGTCATCAGAGTGTAATATCGTGCCATGCAATAATTTTTTTTCCCCCCTACTGATTTCCTTAAACCTCCCCGACTTCCCCACTATCAGCATCATTTCACAGAAATGACAGCCCATCTGCCGCAACCCAGCCTCCCAGTCTCGCTGAACTCCTTCGTTGTGCAGAGGATTGGGCCGATCAGGGGTCTGTCCCAGAACAGCACTTCCCCTGCCTCGCCCCAGACCTGCCTACACTGAAACACGCCACGGGAGCCCTTAAAATCTCCTAAATTGCAGAATCTCCTTTTTTAAGTATAGGAATGTGTTACAATTACCGCAAATGCCTAAGGCAATGAATTCTGAGCTTTTAGCAGCACCCATTGTATTCACTTCTTATAGTCCTTTTTTGCAAGCCAAATATTTGATGGAATTATAGTTCTGGCATCATGAAAGGGAATGGTTATCTCTTACTTTTTCAGTGTTTCCCAGCCTGCGGCGTCTGTCTTTGCAGATGACAGCAATAACACAAAGCGCTCTTATCCCAGTAACCTGAAGTGCTCTGGATCTCAGACACATTACGGATGTACATTTACACTTTGTTGCTACCCTGGATGAAAAGAACTGCAAACTCATCATTATAAAGAGATATGCAAATCCCTCTTTTGTTTTCAAAGAAACCATTTAATTGTCTATTTTTCATCCTCAGATTTTTCCCAGCAGTTTCATTAGCTGACATGACAAAATGCCAGCTCATTTCATATTTAAATATAGGACCAATTTGAAATAATATATCTTTACTTTGGGAGCAAATTCATCTGTTATTATTCTATGAATAATGTCCAAAAGAAAGAACTTAAGCCCTTTTCTCCTATTTGCAAGGTTGACAGAAAGTTTGTATTTTCTGTAATAAAGTGCTCTTGGATGTTTTCTTATTTTCTGCAACTGTCGATGCTTAAAAAATAATCAGAAAAAATTGAAAGAATCCTACAAAGTCTAGCACCTACACTGATTGACCGCTTCAATGGTCTATGTGAAAAGTAGGCACGTCTTAAACCTTAAATTCTGGGCCACAGTCCCCTTCTGAGGGATGTAGGTACGCATCTTCCTCCATCTCCTTTGCTCCTTAACTAAAATATCCCTCTCAGAGGCCCTTGCTGCAATAAAAACAGGTCTCAGTCTTTCGTTTTGAACAACTTTCAGATCAGCTGCCAGTTCAGCCTTTGACCCAGACTCCCGTACAAAGCTATTACTCTATAGTGCACATCTACAATAACCTGGTCATCATTCCGGCACCCATTTTTGCCCATGTAACTGACTCTAGCTGCAAAAATGTCTCCCCGCAGTGGGACTGATAACATTTGGGCTTGAAAACAGAGGTTGGCAACCGGTTCCCCATCAGTGCAGAAGAGCAAGCGACCGCACGGTCCCTCCGGGGAGCCGCCAGCTCCCGATGGCTGTTTACAAGTCATCTGCTTTTTCCCAGCCTCT
>KL266081.1:15713-26081 GCA_000699545.1 Podiceps cristatus | reverse complement strand
CTAGTAATAGGATGAGAGGAAATGGCCTCAATTTACACCAAGGGAGGTTTAGATTAGATATTAGGAAAAATGTCTTTACTGAAAGAGTGGTCAAGCACTGGAACAGGCTGCGCAGGGAAGTGGTGGAGTCACCATCCCTGGAGGTGTTCAAAAAACATATAGATGTTGCACTTCGGGAGATGGTCTAGTAGGCATGGTGGTGGTGTTGGGTTGACAGTTGGACTTGATGATCTTAAAGGTCCCTTCCAACCTTAATGATTCTGTGATTGTCAGAAGCCATCAAAACTTTTTAAATTTATGGCCACCCATTGAACAAATAAAGCTGCAAATATCCCATTGATTATTAACTTTCTTCAGAGATACTGAGAGACTTTTCAGAGCTAGTGAAGCTGTAGTCTGCCACTTGCCTTGAGGTAACCGAAAAGAAAATGGGATCAGTCTTATCAATATACCATCGCTGTTTCTATTTAGAGGCCTTTTAAGCATGCCTTTGCGAATGATTGCCTTAAAGCTTTTAGTGTTGTTGCACTTCAAGAAGCTGAGCAACATTTTCAGTGCTTATTCGCAGCATATACTCTTGGCATATATTCCTGCAGTCCACATCAGGCAGAAATCCCCCTCAAATTAAATGGGCTTTTTGCCTGACACAGTCTCTCATTCTAACTAAATTAGCAGGAACAGACTTAACTATAAATTATTTTTTGCTCTGGGCACATTCCCTAATGATTACCCTCCCCTAGTAAATACCTCACCATATCAGTGAGATACAAGAGCCTTTAATTCTTTAAGCTCAACAACATTTTTTTATTTCAGGACTGGTTCTGGTTGAACAGGAGTTCAGTTTGTTTTCATGGTAAGAAAGTTCACTCTTAAAAACAAACCTGAGCATATAACTAGGACATTGCCTTATGAGATTACTACCTTATAATAAGTTTGAAGTTCTTCCTCACTGAGTACCTTCTGCATTACAGATTGGGGTGGCCAGGTCTAGGAGGGCTGAGTTCTTTCTTTAATGCTTTAATGTTTCAGGTATGCATTAATATGGAGAAGAGGCTCATTCATGCTAGATTATATTTTTATTATGAATTTAATTCCACCTGGAATCAGGGTAGTGAAACGTGCTGCATGGCAGCTGGCACAACAGCATTTTTAATCAAATAATAGAGTCCAGCTGGTGGGGAGTCAACTGAGTTCTGAAGATGATGTGACTTAATGCAGATCTTCCTTATTTCTTCAATAAAGTGTATTACCTTTGCATAGTAAGCAAATGTAAATGGAGGAGGGGAAGTGAAGGAAAGCAAATTTGTAGGTCTGCTAGAAATAAAACTAATCATTATAAGCTCATAAGGTGAGTTAAACAAGGGTGAATATGGGAGTTTGTGTTCTGAGTGATAAATTATCTTGGAGTCTTCTCACATATCATGAAATGATTTCTGGTTTGCAGGTGTGCTTGTGATTACAAGATTCATTTTCTATGCTCTGTCCTTGAAAATTGCATTTGGTGCTCTTTAGCTACCTACTACTGGCACCAGGAGTTGTCCTCACATTAGCTGTCAGTCTCCGTGCTGTGCTTACCTGGCTAGGTTACAGTGCGGTGGGGTGAACAATTAACCCCAGCAGCAAAGTGGGGATCTCTGGTGTCACTGAACTGACACTTTTTTTTCAGACAGTCCTTTTTTGGTAATGTCTTTTTCTCTGCTCTCACTAGAAGTGTAAAGATTTTGATGGGATTCAGGTAATGAGGATCTCATCGATAGGTAGAGCTGAAGCAATGGAATTGTGCTGCAAAGCCAAACGTAATGGTACCAGAAAGGTCAGTGCTTATTGGAAAATGTCAACAGGTGCTGCATTTTCAATGATTTTTCTTGTTAGCTTCTATTGCATGATCCAAGCTCAATGCTTAGACAGGACAAGCAACTCATTTATCACCTGATGCTTACTGGGGCTTAGTTCATGCTGTTGAAAGAAATGCCAAATGACACTAAAAGATCGTACACTGGTTAAGGCTTTTTCTTCTAGTTTTCTCCCTGATGAGAGAAAAACAAAGCCAATATGATCTCATAATTTCAGGAGTTGTCTTGAAAATAAAAATTAATATTCACATAGCTTAAATTTATTGCCTGTATTATTTCCATGATGTTTCTCTAGTTATTGTCTTGTTTCTGACAACACTACAGTATGTATTAGGGACCTTTTGGTTAGGTTTGGTTTTGCCATGTCAGTTGCCTTGTTCCTCATGTAGCTTATTGATGCCGTAAGTAAATTAAACATGGTCCTGAATGTGGAAAATACACAGGAAAAGATAAAAGTAATCTAAGGTATGGCAGATACTAATAGGAGTTTGAAGGAGATACTTAGCTAAGCTCTTACATTGAATGTTATGAAAAGTTTATGTTAAGCTTCTGTTGTGCATTGGTAGTTCAGGAGATGCACTGGAAACCTGGTTGCTTGTGTCTGTGACTGGTCAAACCCCCAAATTTATTTTGGTGCCCAATGCTAGATTTGAAACTGCCCCCCCCCCGAAGCAAAACTGGCCCTTTTGGAAACATTAATGAAACAATAAGGAGAAAAATTCATCCCAGAGCAGACAAGTATATTTTGGCCAGGCACTTTCCTGTAGCACGAAGAGCCCAGCCTCAGGTCTCTTCTTGTGTGGCACATCCTGGACAAATGCTGTTTCATGCAGGCAGTCAGCAGCTTTTGGTCGGGAGCACGGATCTCCCGCTTTCTCCTGCTCTCTCTGTTCATCTAGAAACATTAACCCACATCTGGGAAATATTTCTAACATCAGCTTTCTTAGGAAGTGACATATTACTGCAAAACACTTCAGTCACCTTTAGTTCCAAAACAAGTTTGATAAATTTAGAGCCAGCTTTGGTAATTTAAACTGACCTGGGTGAGCAGTGGATGTGGTCTCGTTTTCAGAGGACCCTATGAGGTAACAGGCTTTACATTCACTAAGGTATATGCTGATGTGCATCAAACAGTTGAGGTTATGGTGACCAAGTTCAAGATACGGCTCTGTCTGCAGCCTTATTGACTGGAATGGCAGTACACTGTTTTTCATTGGGATGTATTGAGTTTCATGTATCACCTGCAAAGATTTGACCAACAATCTGTTGGTTTTAATAAAGTTGTGTCAGATTGGCAAGATTCATTTCAATGAAAACTGGTAAGTGAACAGTAACATACAACATATTGGTCATGTACTTTAAGAAAGCAGCTATTTCAGAACTAATTAGTCTATTTCTGAAATAATATAATAAATATTTAATGATTTGTTCGATTCTTATAAACAAATACTTGTGCTTGTAGATGCTAATTACGTGAGCAGAGCCCTTCACTTTGCATGGGCAGAGATATATTTGTGTTGAAGTGTTTGTTGCATTCGTGCCAAAAAAACAACCAAAAAACCTCATTAAGATCTGATCCTTCAAACGTGCATGTGCTTAACTTGACTGCTCAAATAATGTTGCTTTGGCAGTGTTGATTTCAATACTTTGATCATGAAATACTTCATGTAAGGGGGGGTGGGGGAGAAATTAATACAGCAGTGGTGTTGATCTGTATAAACAGTCATTAATGAGTACAAGTTGCACCCTTCCCTGCAGGCAGAAAACCCATCTTTCTGCTGAGTTGATGAGTAAAGTGAAATTCTGCACCAAATATACTTACTGTCTTTAGATCCACTTTGCTGCTGCTATCTTAGCTCAAACTCAGACTTCAGAGTGACTGTTTCTGTATTTTCCTCTACACGGATTTCTCCGGGGACTGCTCTCCAGTGTTCTGGCTCTTGACTCCTGTTCACCATATGTTAGCTGCAACACCTTCAGCTCAGTTCCCTGAGCTAGACTAGTGATAGCACGAAGACGTTTATAAAGGTAAACAGGTATATTACTTGAGTGTCTTTACAAATAACAGAAGATAATTTGTTTGCCCGGTGGAAGAGCAATGTTTACTGTCTAGCAAGGAAGGAAAAGTACTTTCCCTCCAGGCTTTCCTATGTAGAAAAAATTTCTGCAGCTTGAAGCTGACTGGAGCCTCTGAACCTCTCACGTTAGATACTAGCAAATCCTCAACTGAGGTTTTGGGGATACAAAAGAAGAGCCCTGGGATCTAGCAGGGGACAGGCTAAGGCAAGATTAAGAGAGAAGTATGGGAATAAAAATGAAAAGCCGTATAAAATTAATGAAGGGTGGGGAAAAGAGATCAACAAGAAGATGACAAGGGTGGATTTCTGTGGTGGTTGTTCCTGAAGGATGGCTGGGAAACGCTCCCACCTGACAGCATTTCATATGCGTTTCTGCCTGGCCAAGATCTCATTTATAATTATAACAAGGTGTTTGAATTTCTTCTGCAGTACTCCTGTGTGGAGCTCTTCCTGCATTGTTTTTCATGTTTATTTTCTCAAAGGAGAAAAAAAATGCAGACTGCCCAAATATTCTAAGAAGAAAACCCAGCTGTTTATTTAAGCTGGCTCTCAATATGCAGAAAGTTGCCTCCAAAAGAAAATGCTAATGTTTGGCTTTAGGCTTTCCTGGGAACACAAATAAACTGTTGTTTATTTTTTGTCTTTGGAGATTTTGTAGGTGTTTTTATTTCTTCCTTGTTCTTTTAAGCTTTTTGCTACTTATCTAGCATCTCACGTAACTTTGATATTTATCTTTGCAACAGAGTAATTTACATGAAGATATGCAGGGTTTTGAGAATGTTTTCTTTACCAGTAGGCAGAATAGGAAGTTAAAAATCATCTGTTTTCCGTTCGGTATCTGTTTTGCAGTGCATGTTGAAAAAGACATATGCTCCCGCATGTGTGATGAGGCTAAGTCTATCTTTGCCTTAATGGAGTCATTCACACTGAGCTTCCATTCTGATGAATTAAATGAGAAATTGTGAATTTAGGCTCGCAGTGGGCTCTTCTGAGACTGCTTTGTTACAGCACTGACTCCTTGCTCAAAGCTCCATGAAACTCGCCCAGCCCCAGGTCCGCCCCAGCCTGCTGCTGCCACTGTGCTCTGATTCCTGAGAGTTATCCAAGGGAAGCTAGGGGTGATGGAAGGCTTCAGGAGGCTCCAGCTTCGCTTCGGGTACAGCCTTTCTCTGAAGGTAAAATCGAGTCTTGGTGAAAGCAGCAAAAACTCGCGAGGTTCAGGCTATCCCAGTCTACCCAGAGTTTTTTCTGAGGCTGCTGGTGGCACTCCCAGTGCCTTTGTGCATCAGAGACTCATGGAAACAGTGTAGCTGTGAAGGTGAATTTTTGAGTGAGTAGGTTCAGCCCTGACTGCACAGCCATTGCAAGTGGTCTAAATCAGGGATAATGCTGAGGGTCGGCTGTGGCCAACCACATAGTCACTTTGTCTGTCCGCATCTAAGCCTCAGTGAATGGCATTAAATGATTTCTTTTTAATGGGCATGTTAAACATGGGACAAATTTAATTTTAGTGTTGTCATTTAAAGTCATTTCTGATACGAACGATTTGCTGGCAAATGAGACTTTAGGTCTACCATAATTTGGGGCTCATCCAAGTTTCCATTCCTCTAAATGCAACTGATCCAAGTGATGGTTCAGCTCTGTGCAGTGCTCTTCAGTACTTTAATGCAGATGAGTCATTCTGACCATGATGATGAGTGCAACGGCTAAAAACCCTATGCATTAATAACAAAATGTGCCTGCCATCACCTCCTTAAAAACAGCTGAAACCCCAGTGTGGTTGGCTGTTACTTTCATCCAGTGCGAGTGGAATCTGCTTTAAACAAACATGTATCCCAAAGTTCCCCATGGGTATTTTTAGTGCAGAGTATAGTGTCACTAATTGGCTATCTGAAAATATCACCAAAAAAAAGTATGTAAAAGAATAATGAAAAATTAGCAGAAAATGGAAGTTGTCATCAAAGAAAAGAAACTAAGGCTTTTAATAAAACCCTCAATAATAAGACATCATATTTTATACAGCAATCACAGTATATAAACTATTCTATCAAAATTTCCCACTTCAGATAGTTCACTGTGCACAGGTATGTTCACAAAGATACTCGTCTCTGCTTTACTAAAGTAAGGACAGTAAAATTCTTGGAGAACCTAAATCTGTTCTACATGTATAGTAGAATTGTCTATCATGACATTACATTGTATTTAGATTCACGATGACCTGTCTTTTCTTTATACTTTGATTTTCCCCTGGCTTGTAGTTACTGAAGTCCCCAAAGATTACAGGGGCAGAATGCCTAAAAGTGCTCTTTAACGCTTGACAGCAAGGCTCTGACAGTGTTACACACACGTTTGAAGCACACTAACAATTGAAGGATAGTGCTGGACTCAGTACAGAGGGTTTACAGAAGTGATAAATAGGGATTTTGCGGCTTATGATGGAGAGTCTTTGATACAACAGTTTCAAAAATTAGATTAGGGTGTATATCATTTGAAACTCCTTTTCAGTTGTGCTGTAATTTTAATGGCAAGGTTTTGTTGAAATGAGCTCTTGTGGTCTGCAAGGAAGAAAATCAATCAGCTTGCGCCTTATCATTTTTCTATATCCTTGGTAGGGATGCAATTAAATTCAGTCTGAAAGGTCACAGTGTGGGGTATACATTAACCTCGCGCTAACCCTGTATATGATACTGCCACTGAGAATGAGTTAATAAAGATACCAGTTAGAGCTGTACGTTTGTTCTCCCTTTTCTTTGAATGTGTCTGCGTACATACATGCTTCTAATTACATCTTTGTGCATAATATTAATAGATATCGAGAATACTTGCAGTGCTGTTAATTAGGTTGTGGGCTAGTGTACAGAGGAATATACAGCAGAGTTCCACAGCTGGTGGCTGAAAACACTTAAACTCATTTGTTGAAGTTAAATGTTAATGTAGGGATATGTCAGTGAGACAAGACTTTACTTCATTTCTAGACTCTGATGATGTTTAAAACAGCAGCTGCACAAAGTGGGTTTGATTCCAAAGTGCAGTAGAGTTTCTGAATGCCATTTGCATTCTATGCATTTGCTCCAGATGAGAAAAATTACATTTCTTACTGAGAATTGGACAAGTACTTTGGTGGTGAACAGAATCTTGGACCTTTTTAACCTTTTAAATTAAGTTATGGGGCAGTATTTGATTTTAGGTTTGATTTGGGAGGCCTCTTTAAAGAGGAACTACTTTTTCTCTATTAGGTATTAAAAACCCAACAGTACAGTGTGACATTAAGAACAGCAATGCAGTTTCGGGAGAAGTCAGAGAAACATAATATCCAGCACTTTTTTCCAGAGGCTAGCAGTTATCAAATTTTACTTCTGCTCCTTCCTGGAAAGACGTTTATTGTTATATGAGATTGCAGATTTTCTAATTTTCTATGGAACAATGAGGCATGAGAATAAGAAATATAAAATTTATACTTCAAATTATGAGATAGAGCCAGGGGAAGTGGATTTGGGCAAATAACAGCCTGTTAGGCCAACCTCTAAAGTATGTAATGTTATAGAGCAAATTTTGAACAAGATCAGGGAGCAAATGGAAAATGGGATAAAATAAAAAATTATTAAGAAATACTTTGTGCCAAGGGTAGCTGTTTTATCTTCTTCAATTCTGTTGCTGAAGAAAGGCAATAGATGGAATCCATCTCAATTTTGATAAAGAATTTGAATATGGTCCCCACGTGGAGATTTATCAGTATGGTAAGAGAAGAGGGATATTTACAGAAGAAATTTTAAATAGGTAGACAATTGAATAAAGAGGAGATGGCAACATTAGTCTTTAAAGGGAAGTATTGAACCAAAGGGAGGCTGCTAATCAAGTGCCGAGTCCTGCACTGGGTCACAACAATCCCATGCAAGGCTACAGGTCTGGGGAGGAGTGGCTGGGAAGCTGCCAGGCAGAAAAGGACCTGGGGGTGTTGGTCAACAGCCGCTGAACATGAGCCAGCAGTGTGCCCAGGTGGCCAAGAAGGCCAACAGCATCCTGGTCTGCATCAGGAACAGTGTGGCCAGCAGGACCAGGGAAGTCATCCTTCCCCGTACCCAGCACTGGTGAGGCCGCAGCTCAAGTGTTGTTTTCATTTTTGGGCCTCTCACTACAAGAAAGACATTTTGGTGCTGGAGTGTGTCCAAAGAAGGGCAACAAAGGTGGTGAAGGGCCTAGAGTACAAGTCCTATGAGGAGCGGCTGAGGGAACTGAGGTTGTTTAGCCTGGAGAAGAGGAGGCTGAGGGGAGACCTTATTGCTCTCTACCACTGCCTGAAGGGAGGTTGTAGGGAGGTGGGTGATGGTTTCTTCTCCCATGCAACAAGTGATAGGACAAGATAAAATGGCCTCAAGTTGTGACAGGGGAAGTCTAAATTGGGTATTATAAAAAATTTCTTCACTGAAAGGGGGTCATCAAGTGCTGGAACAGTCTGCCCAGGGAAGTGGTGGAGTCACCATCCCTGGAGGTGTTTAAAAGATGTGTAGATGTAGCACTTAGGGACATGATTTAGCGGTGGACTTGGCAGCGTTAGGTTAACAGTTGGACTTGATGATCTTAAAGGTCTTTTCCAACCTAAATGATTCTATGATTCTGTGGTGCTGTTAATAAGATAAATGCATGCCAAGAGGACAGTGGATGGTGTATTTCTAGCAGGGAAGGAAAGTATTAGCAACATATTTTGAAGTGTTGACAAAGCACAGTGAGAAAAGTGTGTACCATTCACGTTAAAGACAGATGAGTTCAACCTGGAGAAGGCTCGCAGCGGGGCTGTCAGGCCATCGGGGCGGGGGGTGATGGAGCACATGTTGTACCAGAAGGCACTGTAAAAACCTTGGCGTGTTCAGATTATAAAACAGAGGCTGAGATACTGCTGTCTTCAGGAGGGTAAATACACAGGAGGAGAGTAAACACCAGGGAGTGAAAAGAGCTAAATTTTAGGTTAAATGACAGAGTGGGTATCAGGAAAGTAAACGGACCATGGATGAAGTGAGGCCAGGCAATGGAAGACATTCCCTGGTTATCTCTGGGGTCTGTGAGCAGCCTTTCCTGGGCTAGTAGAGGTAAAAATAAAGAACAGCTCTAGGATGGAGTTTCTGTGGTTGATGGAAGGGCCTCGGGAGTTTTCATGCAGTCCTGTGCTCCTGTATTTATTTAAGGTGTTTCTCTTGAGGAATGGGATGAGCACGTGCCCTTCTGTGTGTGAATGTTTTAATTAAATTGCTAGCTGCTTCCGTGTGCTTGAAGCACCTCCCGGTGCTATACATGTCTGTGCCCTGCGGGCAGTGTACAAGAAGATACGTTCCTGTGCACGCAGCCGCAGCACAGCAGAAACAG
This sequence comes from Podiceps cristatus, assembly GCA_000699545.1. Classification (NCBI taxonomy): domain Eukaryota; kingdom Metazoa; phylum Chordata; class Aves; order Podicipediformes; family Podicipedidae; genus Podiceps; species Podiceps cristatus. The sequence goes on along the minus strand of KL266081.1, from coordinate 16,792 downwards.
GGAGTGCTAAGAGACCGCGAACTCTGCATCTCCTGAAGGGACAGCTGTCAGTCACATCCACTTATCCCAGGTCCTTTGATGTTGTGGGCATGTGCTGAGTTTCTGCTCCTGATGATCAGTGATCACTGTTCATGAGCACAACCTAAATATTGACCTTCCTGCAGAGGAATAGAAAATCTCCCTTCCTACAGCACAGAGAAGACTTCCTTTTGGAAGATTACCTGTGCTATAAAGGAAACTTCAGCCGTTTTACAGAATCACAGAAGGGCTGAGGTAGGAAGGGACCTATGGAGCTCATCTGGTCCAACCTCCCTGCTCAGGCAGAGCCACCTAGAGCCGGCTGCCCAGGACCATGTCCAGACAGCTTTTGAATACCTCCAAGGATGGAGACTCCACCACCTGTAGAAGTCTCCCTGTGGAAGTGGGTTGCAATTATGCAGACAAGCATTAGGAAGAGTCCCAGCAGTTACAGGAAAGTTTGGGATTGCGGTGAGGTTTATGTAGCTGAGACGCAGGAGATGAGAACGAGCAGAGTCCTGAGTCAGTGCAGTAAGTGCTGCATCCTCTTTGGTCAAGTTGACTTCCCATGCCAGGCACCCTTCAGGCAAGTACCAGCTCTGCCGTGCTGCCTTCCAGCGGCACGTGCTGCCAAAAGCAGGTATGTGGGTGCCCTTAGATACTGTAGTGGTGCCATCAGTGCTCTGAGGAAAGCATGGCTTCTCTCCTGCTTAAAAACTGCCGTTGGGAGGGGACCTTGGACAAGTGAAAGAGGCAGCCTCGGCATGAGAGGAGGATGTAGCGGGTGGTTTGCTGGGCCATGGATCAGCCCACCTTAGGGGGGTAAAAGCTCTGTGCTAGGACCACACTTGTGATGCTCAGGTTACTGCTGGTGCTGATTCTTCTCTGCTCTTGTCACTACTCATCGTCCCTCTTTGCTTGTGGTTCTCTTGAGGTTCGTAGGGTTCTGTGGATTTGGGTAGAAAGTATGTGTCATGATTTCTGTTCTCCCTAATCTTGAAAAAGCAGAATTAGAGACTTCACAGGAAATCCAGCCATTAGTTTCATCAATTCATATGCTA
>KL266081.1:0-15599 GCA_000699545.1 Podiceps cristatus | reverse complement strand
AGAATCTGCTGCTTTTTTTTTTTTTTTTTTTTTTTTTTTTTAATCTTAAGATTATTCCACACAGTTTCCATGCTTACGTTGTTTACCCTTGACATGAATGACTATTTCTTCCAAATATATTAAACACATTAATCAAGTTTTCATGGCTGAAGCAGGTTTAATATGCATTTTTAGGAAAGTATTGGACAGATTTTACTGTAGTTATTGCAAAAATTTTACTTGCTGATTTACTCTGCATTGAGAGTAAGATGATGTCTTTTGTGTCAGACGTGCAACATGGCAAGCCAACAGACGTGAGAATCGGGACTGACTTGCTACATGTACTGATGCTGCAAACAAGGATGTGTGATTTTCTTTCCCTCATCTAGTTCTGTTTAATACCAACAGAATTGGCACATCTCCCACCTTTGTGTGAGTGCGGCTTCTGCATTTCTGCAGTAAATCCAGAAAAAAAAATTGATCAGGGCTTTCCCCGAGGGGTCAGAGGAAGCTGTGGCACTGTCCACCAAACCCACTGCTTCTCTGAGAGAAAGCTGCTTCACAGTCCAAATGAGCAAAAGTGCATAATTTCATTTTTTTGTGGCGCAAAGACCTATGAACATGCTCAGGAACAATACACTTCACTGCATAATTTTCTTGTTGATGATGCCTTAAAATTGTAGAGTAGTTGTATTAATTTTTATATAGCAGTATGGTGAGGTCCACTACTTAAGTGGTATTGGACTTTAACTTGAACACTGAAGTTCATGGCTGTATTCACTTAATATCTCTTGAATTTAGTAGAGGTGATAATCACTGCCAGCCTTACCATTGCCTCTTCTTGAGGAACATAGAAACAAATACAGACTAGCTTGATTAAATGAGAGAGATGAAGTGATGATGGTCCTCATAAACTCATTACACAAGATGAAGAAAACTGGCCCAAAAGTCTACATCCTAATTGTTGCTGCAGTTGTAATGTAGTGTGGGAACTATGCTGTTTCGGGGAATAGGGGAATACTTGCTTTTTCAGTCAGAGGCCTTATTATTTTTGTATTGTTACTATCAGCATCACGATTCTGCCAAATGAAAATATGTATCCAGACATTCTGTGGTCTTCTGCTTTTCACAGTTCATTTTTTATGTCTGTCGATGAGTGCAAGTTCCTTCACCATGCTTTGGAACTTCTTAACAGTGTAAACAAAGAAATGTCCATTCCCACACTGTTAAAAATAAAATTTGTGGCTATTCTTACCCTTGGGTGGTGGGAGAGGATCTAAAAAGATTATGTTACGGAAGATTGATTTCTGCTCTTCATGTAAAAGGGAAATCTGTTTCTAATCTAGCTTGAGATAAGAACTCACAGTGACCATCTGCATGAAAATTCTACCCATAGTAATTTGTTTTTAAAAAATCTGGCTCAAAATCTCAGCTGCTTACCTTTTTTGTTCATTTTGGGGTTTTTGGGTTTTTTTTTTTTTTTTTTTTTTTTTTATTCCTCCCTGAATAAAGTTTCTGAGTCTGGCATCTCAGAGAAGAGCATCTGCTTCAGAGATGTCTTTGGAGGTTGTAAGTTACTACTCCACCTTTTTAAACAAGTTTTTCCATCATGCTGCCTCAAATAGCCAGTAAGAAGTCTCTAGCCGTTGTGAGCAAGCCCTATAGTATAGGCATTGTCTGGTTTGGTCTGACTTCATTAAGGATTAGAGATATAATCACACTTCACTCGTTAGTAGGAACATCCTTGTTCATCATTTTCCCTAAGAAAAAAAAATAAAAATTGACATTGTGATTTTCTTTCATTATTCACAATTTTGATGGATTCCTTTTACTAAAAATGGTCCTGTCTCACATTTCAGCCTATTAAAAAGAAAATTACAGCAGAGCCAGACAGAGGCCTGCTAATATTTAGAAAGTCCACTCTGCACTTTAAATTTTTCATTATCTTTGATGACCTGTTTAGAAATTCTGTATTTGTAAGTTCCAGCTCGGATTTTCAATAGGTCTCAATGAATATATTTATCAGGATTTGCAAATACTTCATACTTAGGCCATACTCTATCCCCACAGGAACTTCTTTTCACTGAACATTCAAATAATTAACCTTTATTCACATAAATACTTACACAAATCTTTAACATTCACATTACATTAAATAATGTACTTACATTAATGTAATATATTGACATTAATCTCCATACAAATGTAAGATGTTAATTGCACGTGCTTGAATAGTCTCACTGCAGCACTGTATTAGGTTAAGGATGCTACCAGGTATCAGAGGGGAGCAGTGTTCTCAAAACTCTTTGACCTGGTTCGCTGCAAAAAAGCAGTTAAAAGCCAGACAAGGAGATGAAAATATCTTTCACAGCTGTGACAGCACAACATATGTTACTACTTTGTGTGAAAACGAGCAGAGACAAGTTAAACTCTGTATTTGGCCGATTAGTCTTACAGTGTCTTTTCTTTGACAATAAAGATGCCGTTGGCAAAACCTATCCAGAAAGGATGGAGTGGATATTCCTGCAGAGACTGCCTAGTAGATTGGGATGCTTCTGGCATACAGATATTTGTAGCAGATGTTTCCAATTAACTGTAATAATGCTGAAAAATAAATGAACTTTCTTCAGGATCTCCTCTACGAATATTGATGTGGCAACGGTCTGCTCAGCCTGGAAGGGCTCACAATATCAGTGCTCAGGGTGGAGGGGATAAAAAAACTGAAAAGCAACAATTTGGCTCAGAAAGGTCCAGGTCTTTGTGTGGAGGGAAATTGAGGAGACAACTTTTGTCTCGGTGTGTCCATGTTTCCTGGCTTTTTTCCTCCAGCGAGCCCTCCCTCACGGCCGGTGCCTAAGGCAGCCTGGCTCCCGAGGCAGTGCCCGGGGACGGCGGCAATGCCACTGCCCATCCGTGACGTACCGTGCCGGGCTGTCACGCCCCAGAGAGACGCTAATTTCTGTAAACCACCGTGGACATTGTGTTAAGCCCCTAGATGAGCTTAGAGCCAAAATTAAAGGCTGTTTTCCTGGGGTGCTGGTGCTTCTGAAGAGCACTCTGTAGAGACTTGTGAGCTCCTCGCGGGTCCAGCAGCTCTCTGCATGCAGCTGCCCCGTTCGCTCGGAAACGTTTCCAGTGACATACGGAGAGCTGAACTTGGTGTGGCTGTGCTATGGGACACCACAGTGAGTGTGGGGGTTTCTGGTACGGACCCCTTCAGGGCCTCCGGACTCTTGCTGTCTTCTGTCCACAAGCAGATGGGAAACTGTACTATTTAAATAAATAAATAAATAGATAAAAGGCAGGTCTTTCTCAACCTGTACACAATTTCATATGGCTTTATCTTAGCATAATTACATTTTTTGTCAGGTCTGTATTGCTTTATTTTTCTTCCTTACAGGTGTATTTCTTTTCATACCTGTAGCTAAGTCTAAGTAGATTTAATGTAAACAGGATGATTTAAAGAATTTTTATTGGTTGTATTTTTTTTGAAGTGCACTAGTATTTTTGCCAGTTCTACTTACTATTTTTTTCATAGCTATGTTGTAAGACATATCTTTGCTGTGATTTCACCTAGTTCTTCCTACACTCTTAAACTCTGGTGTTATATTTTGTGTTTAAGTTTTCAGCTCATGTGGTAGATTCTACTCTTTGGCAGGGATTGCAAGCATTGCTAGTGTAATTTCTTTGGTTTTCTTATTACTGCTTTCAAAAGTTAAAGCCATGAATGAGTTTATTTGAACTCAGCATCGCACTGTTTTAAGATGTCCAACACAGGCTTCATGAGTGAACATGAAAGCTTTGGCCTTGTGGAGCTCCTGAGCATTTACCAAACAGAAGTTGGATCTCACTGGAGAAAGGAAACTGGTGCAAGGTTGTCTTGAGGTTTCTGAACTTTCGTTCCCGTGTAAAGATAGTAAATCTTGTTTCAGGGCATTTTTTCCTAAACTGTGTCTGGAAGGCTACTGGGCAGAAAGCTCCAGCATGGTGAATCTCAGGTGGCCAACCAGCCTAGCCACCAAGGGCATTGAGCTCCATCTAACCTGCTTATCCTGATTTGCCTCTATCTTTCCAGAGGCTTGAAGATCCATCGTTCTCCTTTCCAGCTGCCAGACCCTCCTGCAGTGCTCCAGGGAGTGCGAGCCTGCAGGAAATGTTTCCACACTGACGATGGAGAAATGATAGGCTGGTCCAGTGGGCTAGGATCAGGTATCCTCAAGCAACAAGGAGAGTCCTGCGTCCTTACGTATTTTCCACATCCAGCTCTCTGAAGCCTCCTCATCTGTAGTATTTTGCGAGGTGTCCTGCTTGTGATGCTGCAGAGTCAAGGTCCCGATTCAGAGCAGGGACCAACCTCGCCATGGGGAACCAAACTTCCTGGCTGGTGTTGCTGCCCCCATGGTATGGCTGTTAGCTGTAAAAGCCACCGGGAATTAATCTTCCCATTCATTCCCGTTTATCGCTCCTGCCCTTTTATGTGACAAGGATATTAGTGTGGTTGCAATGCAAACCCATTGTGCGGGATTCTGCCTGCCGCTGTCCTTTGACACAACCCTGCAGTTACTCCACATTTGTTCTTTCGGCTTCTAGAAACACAGCTTTGGAAGCTGTGAAGGGTCTGTGTAATGTTTCTTTAGAGAAAGCCCAACTGACTGTGTATAATCTTAAGCCACTTCATTTTTCGGTAGTTTACTTCACATTATCCGCTTTCAGTAGAGAACTGCATGTTTAAGAGACAAGTTTAACGCTACCAAATAGTTCCTTACAAGGCTTTTTTTAAAGGGAATTGTTTGCAAAACAAACTTCCTCGCTAGTATGCACCATTTGGGAGTGTCTCTAATTTACCTCAGAGCCAGGAAAACACAGAAGGTAAGATCTTTGCAGCAGTAGGAATCCTTCACATTGCACATGTGCGACTCTGTTTTGTTTTCATGCATTCACCCGCCCTTTGGACACTATTAGTAAGCATAATTAGTAAGCAGGGCTTCTGCTTCTTTTTTATGTTACAGCAGAATTGAGAATAGCAAGATAATGCTGAGTCAAAATAGGCACGTGTGTAACTCTTTTAGGACTAGCGACAAAATGAGAATGAGACATGACAAGGGGTCTTGAACAAATGGAAATGATAAAGCTGAAAATAAAAATATGAAGGATAAATGGTTACTATGAACTCCATCTGTATTGGAAAAGACTGTGTCAGGAGCAAGGTTTGAATTTTTTTGGCTGCAAGCTTGCATGAGACAGAATGTAGTTAAAACAATTCCTGTAAAAGCCTCATCCTAAGCAGGCAGATGTCTGGAGAGAGCGGAGAAATAAATGACTGATGCAGTACCGCAGGCCTGTGGCAAGCGAAGCGGTGGTGCTCCTGCGTGCTGGATCAGGGTCTTGGCTTTTCCACCTGCACAAAGCCAAAGTGTTTCTAAAGATTTCAGCAGAGCAGCATTGCTCTAACATTTATAAAGGCAAAAATAGGATTTAAAGTGGCAAACATGATGGGAATGCAAGCTTTCAGATTATTTGCAATGGTTTTCACCATGCATTTTAACCACTTCTTGACCAGTGTGCAGCAAGAATAAAGCCATGGTTATACGAAACGATTTTCTGGGCATTTTGAGAGATGCTTTTGCAGCATAGCCAAAGCATTAGTGTAGTGTTGCTTTGGCATGCCTGGGGGATTTATGTTGTGTTGATTCAGTGATGAATCAGGTAGGCAATATCCAGTGCTGTGGGTGGTACTGCTGATGCTGCCGGAGGAGGGGGCTGGAGCAGCTGGCAGGGGAAGGACGGGATGCAGCTGCAGCAAAGGGGTGGCCGAAGAACGGAGGCACAGAGCAGAAGTCAGAGATGGTAACAGTGGCCCTTAACTCGACCTGTCTTTCTCTCTGTTAACAGTGGTTTTGTCTGTGCAGTTATACTGGGTGATAGATACGGTCTTTATCTGGAGGTGTGACTTCACCTGCTTATCCTTTTATGCCCTCTCCCATGTTAAATATTGTTATAAAAACCCAAATAGCACTGTGAGTGTACTGCTTTTTAAAAAAGGAGCTATTGGCAATTATATCAGTGAGAAACAATATTAAGGCCAAAGCATTCGACACCTCCTGTGCTTACCGACAGCATTAAATTCATGCAAAGAATGGCCTCCTATTTAATTGAGCAAGTATCTAAAATGACTGCCTTACATATTCACATACTTACATGGAGCTTTTCTTGGTCATAAGCTCATGAAACACAAGAAAAATAAGTTGAGGGGGGGTGTTTGGTTTTGGTTGTTTTTTTCTAAATTAGAATTTGGAATTAATGTAAATTCTGAGCTAAAAAAACAAAAAAACAAACAAACAAACAAACAAAAAAACAAAAAACAAAAAAAAACCAAAACAAAGCTAAAACAAACCAAACACCCGCCTCCCCCCCAAAAAAAACCCACCCCAAACCTCCCCAAAAAACTCTACCAAAAAAAAAGCAGCTTCACAAAGAGAAGCAAGGAGATTTCTCAGTGTGTGTACAAGACCTGTAACTTTTGAAGGCATATCTGCCAGCCCAGTTACCTCCCTGTGCTCATACTATCTTGTGGAGAAGGCCTGTCTATGACTTCAATGTCTGTGGTTTAGTTTTGAGGAGGCTACACATGTGAGATAACCTGCCCTTTTTTGAGTTTATTTTTTCTATGTTCCATAAAATTAGGAAAGTGAAAAAATGAAGAGACCTCCATTAGTTGGCCTGAATGGGATTATTGGCTGTGGTGCTTCCAGTGGCAGGGAATAGGAATTGGTTTCCCAGGGGATGCTTTCCAAGCTGATGTTCCTAGATTTGTCTGAGCAAAGATTCAGGCTGTGACTCCCCGTGACTTCTGGAGTGTAGTACAGAGAGGAGGCTAACAGCCACCCTGAAAATCTGATTTTAAAAGTGATGGAAAAAGAGAATACTTTGTCTTTCCCCTCCTCAGACAGTAAAAGCGAAGGTGGGGAGGGTACAATTACCATTTGCTGAACATTATTCCTGAAACACTTCAGAGGAGGTGAGGCTTTCCTAAACATATTGCATGATTAATTTGTTTCCTCTGCCCCACTGATTTCAAATGAAACGTTTCTCTTGTTTGCACTGTGTAAGGCTCACTCATCTCCCTGGCTGTAAGTCGAGCAGCACTTTACTGCCGGCTTCCCACAGCAGTGGCAAGTGATTTTCTCTGAAGTTAAGATGCTCTCCATCATCGCGGGACTGTTGCGGATGTCTCAGAGGCAGCAGTCAGGGTCCCTGTGGGGAAGTTCACAGCTGGCTGCAGCTGCTCCGGCGCCTTCCTCGCAGAGGGAGGAATGCCCATTAAAAAGGAGAAAAATTGTAATGAAATCCGTTAACAACTTTTAGGAGGGAATCAAGCTAGGGAAGATGAATTTTTATTAGAACAACAACTATTTATACTTCTGTTCTGTGTTGCAGTAACTGACGGCTGTGGAACGGGGTGACCTCTCTTCCCAGGGCTGTGCTGGATGGCAGGGCCGTGGAGGTGGGGAGCCCCAGACTTGCTCCCCACTCCGACACAGCACGGAGCGCTCCAGGAACGCTTCCCGGCTGCGGTGGGAGTGCTGGCAGGAGTACTGCCCTGCTCGCTGCCCGGCCGCTGCTTTCTCTGCGCTCAAGGGAAGGGAGCTCTGGGAAAGCCAGGCTCTGAGGGTGTGCGTGCTTGAGGCAGGGGTGGATGTGCATAGGGGCTTCTTTGCTTGTTCATCCCCCCTCAGGCCTAACGGAAAATGTTTTTCTCACACGCCTGTCTGTCCATCTGGCTGCTTTGGTGCGGGAGAAAACACATGCTGAAGCCCATAGAATTCCCATGGATTTAATGCAAATACTGAACAAGAATTTCAGGATTCGGTTACATGTGGGTTCTTTTCTAAAGGTAGGCTTTAGGCTGCAGTGTGCAATTACATCTTCTGGCAATGCTTGCTCAATGAAGCAAATCCCCCTTCTGATCTCTGTTTTAGGGTTTTGTGTCAGCATCTCTCCCAGTTCAATGAGTTGGCATGGGCAATACTGTTTACTATCTTGTGCAGTGTATTTTGTCCAGCACAGAGCCTGGAAGTGGTGAATAGGGTTCTGCTAACCCATTGTCTGTCTCAGCAACTTCTGTAAAAATGACAGAAGTCACATTCAAAGATGAAAAAAAATCTCATCATCTACAAGTTATTGCAGGATTCCTTAAGCACCGTGTTCAGTTCTTCTGGCAGAGTGGTGATTTAAAAGGTTATTTGCCAAAGTCGGAGACACACAAATGTTCTGGGAAGTCCTCCTTGTCCGGGCTCTGCACTCTCTTCCTGTCAATCTGCTCTGTCAACCACCTCCCACACATGGGAAGAAGATGGTAGGAGATGGCACACAAAAGGCAGGTAGCTGCAAAACTCATCCACTGAAATCAAGGTGTCACGGTAGACAAAGGCTTGTCAGTGGTGGTCTGTCTCAGCAGCTTCGATTTGGCATCACCCACTTGATTGAGCCATGGTCCTGTAGAGGCTTACTTCATTATTATAGGGAAAAGGCTCCATTGCAGATAATGGCTTTCATATATCTAAGTCTGGTGGAGTGGAGATATGCTGGAGGCTGAGCCTCTGCTTGCTGGCTGTGATTGATTCTTGATGCTTGAGACAGTTTTCATAATGTTGTTATTAGTTATTAATAAAAAAACCCAACCAACCAACCAAAACAAACCCCAAACCACCCAAACACCAAACCCCAAAACTAGCTTCTGTCACAGCCGTGCTGTGTGATCAGGGCAAAACCTTTATGAACAGACACAAGAAGAGAGGAATTGTCAATTTTGGTTTATTTTAATTTTTGCACTTTCCACCTTAATTACTGCTACTGGAAGCAAGTGGAAAAGGGGTTGCTTCAGTGACTTTCTGCAGTGGGGATGAGCAATTCTGGATTGAAACTTCTCTAAATAGTTCAAGTGTATTTCTAGCTGCTCAATTTAACAAAAAACAAAAAACCAACAAAAAACCAACAGAGCTTTCAGACAGCTCCTGTGGTGGTTAGGCACCTGTGGCTTACGGGGCCACTTCACCCTGAGAAGTGTTTGCTTCAGATGTGCCATGGAATTGAAAGTATACTTGAAAATCAGGGCAGGGTCCAGTTTCTCAGCACCCTTGTGTAAGCCTGGGTTTATCAGACACTTGTGAGATTTGCTCTTTTAAGTTTTCTTTTGAATTACTCTCTAAATTCTTTCAGTCCAGCCTCATGAACCAAGTTTGGGTGAGGCTTCCAGATATATGCCAATCCATCCATGGTAGCCATGTCCAAGGGAGACTAAAGTATTTAAGGGCAATATAATATTGGATATAAACCCAGGTGTCTCTTAGAGGTAATGTGCAGTCCAGGCAAAAACCATAAAATCCCAAGGCAACAGTACCAGAAAAAAGCTAGAAATGCCTTCTCTTACTGACCTGTTGTTCATCTGCTCTACAAACTCTACAAATTTGAGGTGCCAGCAGCTGCTTTAGTCTGTGGTTTGGTTTTGGTGTGTGGTTTTTTTTTTCCTTTTATACCTGTAACATAGGTCAAACGTGGGTAAATATTTCTAGATTTCAGACTAGTGCTGCATGAAGCAGTTGCATGGGCAGACATCTCTCTGCTCTGTTCTGTGGATACTTAAAAAATGTTTGACATAATTAACCAATTTTATATTTTATGTTTTGAAGGGTATTAAGGGGACTAAGGTTGTTCATCCTGTTTTTCCTGGGAAACACAAGTCAGATGTAGGAGGCAGGATGCAGAGCAGTTGTGGCTGGTGATGAAGGAGTGACACAGGTATCCTCAGCTGCTGTATTGCAACTTGTCAACAGATAGCAAGAGGATGTCATTCTTTGTCTCTTGCATTTATAAGCTCAAAATTAAATAGTCAAATTGTAAATAGATCTATATCTTCTGATGGGTGTTTTGCTAATTAGCATGGTGTCACTTCCATTTCCTGAACCTCTGCCCACTAGTATTCTACAGTCTGGCCAATTATTTTGAGCACACTTCAGTCAGATTTAACATTTAGGAAAAAAAAAATATGATTCCCTTGTGCATTTAGAGTTTAGCAATTTGATTTAGATAATCAGATCTTGTCCATATATCCAAATAGTTCAGGAGAGTTTCTCCTGGTTAGCTTGACAATATAGGATAATGGATTTGCACTATTTTTTAACCAAATCTGAGAACATCTGAATGTCATGAGTCAGAAAGAGCTTTGACCTGAAATTTAATTAAGGACTGGAAAACAGGAAAAGTGGGAGGATGCAGGAGAGGATAAATCAAAACAGAAAATCCCTGGTCATTCAAGATGTTGCTCCTGTTAAATGGCCTAAAAAGCTCTTGTCATAGAATAGTTGGGCCTTATAAGTGGGATAAATTTGAAGATTAGGATGAGTAGAAAATGAAAACTTAGTAATGTGATTTCTTTCTTCATTTTTAATAAAAAATGAGCAAGCTGCAGGGAAGAATAAAAGGCAAGCTAAAGTTGAAGAAAGCACGTTTGTAGCCATCCATGTCCTAATGAGTAGCATTAGCAAACCATATGTAAGTATTTAGCCTTGACTGCAGCAGATTGAATACATTTGGTCTTGTCTGGCCTAAGCAAGCCCAAATCTATCAAGCATTCAGGTGAAAAAACAGTTGGAACAATTGGTTGCTACAAATGGAAACCAAAAATCCATGCTCAAATGCTTGATAAATACTGGAAGCATGTGAGATGAAAGTTTCAGTTCCATTATCAATGCTAATCAGACAGGTGGAAAGAGGGGAAATAATTTTGCAAATGACATCAGATGTTCTTAAAAAAATTTCTTCCACGAATGTATAGTAGTTCATAATTATTGTAATGCTGCAAAACAACTTCCATTAAAAAAGATTTAAGAAAATTATTTGCATTCTTGTAATAGAGAATATTAAACTTAGATTGTATTGGTGCACTTTAAATCTTTGTAAGGCGTTGACTTGACTGCTTTAAGAAGGTGCTTTAGACACGCGCTAGATATGCCAAATTAAAATCCACATGGCCATAAGTCTTATGTGGCTTGTGTAGGTGATATCTTCACCTACTCAGGAGCCTTTAGTGGAGAACAGACCATAGACCCAAATGGTCTATGCCCAAGTAAAATACTTCAATAAGATAACTCAATATAAAATAGAGCTTGCGTATATAAAGTAGTCCAGCGTGTGCATGTCTTCAGCATGCATAGGAGATGATACTTAAGTACTTCCCAGGACTGACAAGCTCCCAACCAGCACAAGGTGATGCCTGATTAAGTGTAATTATGTATTTAGTCCATAGATCTCCCATAGATGGAGAGAACCTGGTACAATCCAGCATTGGGCTCAGGTAGGTGGAAGGACCTGATGGGGTGCATGTACCGATGCCATGCAGTGCTACAAATAAAGCTGTCACTGGAAGTAACTCTTTTAATAATGCAGGAAGGAACAGCAGTGACAAATTTGACTGGAAAAACTGTAATTAAGGGAAGTCTAGAATAAACATTGTTATCAATTTGGTTTTCATCAACAGCTAATCCAAATTTAACTGAGATCTCTAGGGTTAAGGCTTCATTATCACCTGATGCAGCCTGGAGACATCTTTCTTTGGCTAGTTGAAGATTTGATGTAACACCTATTTAGAGAACTAATTTACAAGATTAGCTCTTAGCTGTATAGACAGAGATATTCATAATTTGCTTAAAGATGTTTGCTTTATATTTGTGAAAATTGAATTCGATATCAGGGTATTAGAGTGGTAGTGACTAAGTCTTGGCATTTTTCATTGGAGAAGGAAACTCTTGGTCTTGTGTTTCCTGAAAACTGAATGTTGTATCCCTGTCTCTTAGCTGTAGATGTAAAGTAGGAGTATGAACGTGTGTGTGTTGTAAAAGCCTGTGAGCAAACCAGATTTTTCAGAGTAGCGGTGTACTAAGAAATCTAACAATCCTTCTGCAACTCCAGAGACACACACTGAACCTTACTGTCCCTGCCAGAGTGTACACTGTGCTCCTTCCTCTTGTGTGTTTTTACAGAAAAGGTCTCTGAAACTTTCATTCTGTCATTCCTTAATCCCTTCCTACACTGAATGACAAAACTCTTTTGCCACCTAAGCTGCCCTCAGCAATTTCTTTGTGGTTTTATACTCTTTGAGAGCTAAGGATGTGTGAGAGAGAGGTGAAGGACATCTCAGATGGATGGTGTACATCCAAAGATACTAGAAGTTAATGGAATCACTGTGAGGTTACACCATGTGAAAATGGGGTCATCTTCTGTAGTTTTAAAATAATTGTGAGAATAGTCTGAAAGTATTAATTTTTCATGTAACACTAAAGAATAATGGCTTGATCTTTACCTGCTGTAGATGTGGGAAGAAAAGACAATAAGACCTTTAAAAAACCAAAATCAAATAACATCACAAAGATCCATAGAGAGAAGGATCTCTGAGGTAAAAATTGATGAACTATGTCATATAAACCACATAAACATTAACAATAAATCTCTATACATTTGCTGACCAATGTAAATAATATGAATTTCAGTTTTCACATTTGAGTTTGTGTACACTAAGTACATGAGCCCTTAAGTAAAATCTAGAGGTACAAATTGGTAGAGATGAAGTGAGATGGCACAGGCAGGCTGTAGCACTCTCCTCTGCTCCACACCCAAGATTTCCAAGAGAAGTAACCATCATTAATGTTGCTGACTACCTCCAAGCCAAAGTACACCATGTGTTAGAAATTTTGTATTAGGCAGCCTATTGATGCTACGTTGCGGTTCCGAAACATTGCACAGTAAAGGAAGAAAATGCTACAAGAAGAGTGATGCTGAGGACCACTGATTCATGTGGACTAGAAACTTAGGAGAGGCAGAGAAGAGCAGGGGAATAAAGCTGGCCTGTAGGACATTACTCTTGATTATACTTGACCTGTTTTAGTTGAAGTAATTCTGCTTGCCTCTAGCAACAAGCATTTCCTAATGTATTTCACCATTAGATGTTGCATCCTTTACTAGTTATTGAATGGTACATGTAGGCTGGCCTTCATGCAGTTCTTGTTCGGGGCATATTTTTGACTCTAAATAACTGCCTCAGCACTGGTTTGCGTTTTAAGGATAGAAATATATGGATTTTTGAGATTACTTACGTAATTTGCAGAGCAAAAAGAGATCACTTTAAGTTCCATCAGCTGTGATACTGACCCTGGAAGCTACTCTGAAATATGTTTAGATATTTACGATGTTCTGTCAAAGAACACCTGATTTTTTTTATTGCCACAGAGTTGTGGGGCTCTGCTGATATAAAGCAATCCTGACCCTGCTTAAGTTCATTTGGCAAGATGCTTAAGACAAGTAACTTGATCTTGTTAATAGATAAAAGGAAAAAGTTTCCTTAAGAACTGTTATGAAAGAATAAAATTAGAAGAGATGATTGCTCATTTACAGCTCTCCTTTCTCAGCTTAATTTTGAGTACAAGATGCAGAATCTTACTGGACTGGTACTATCCACTGCCGCTCAGTTTTCCTGAAGACGATGTTGGAGTTTGGCCTCAATTAAATGCTTTGAAAAAAGTTATTTTCTAAAAATGTTTATGAATTCCCTCTAGAAATTTCCCTTTTATTTTGCTGTCTCATGTTACAAATCCATATGCGTTAATTTGGAAGTGGCATATCTGTGATTGTTCATTACTCGAGATAGCCCTTGCCAGTTGCCCAAAAATTTAACAGCAAAAACGAGCCCCAAGAGCTGGGACAGCAGTGATGGCTGCCTGGCCCTGCTCATGATCCTCAAGCCTGACCTGGTAGGACCTGCTAAAAGAGTGAGATAGGGCCCGTGGGGGATTGCCAGCAAGTCACCAATTAATACTGATTGCATGGGAAGTTACTGTAATGCTGCAGTAGTTCATCAGGGACCTGGAAGGGGTCCATAGCTGTGCTGCACCCTAGGGCTGCGTGTCCCTTGGTGTTTGCCTCTACAAGAAGACGCATTGTTGCTTGCTGCTCTGTTCAGTAGCAGTGTTTTAAGATCTCAATTATAATTAATGTGGAAGAATCTAAAACAGCTACCAGTTATCATGGAGCTGGCTTGGGAATGTTTGAGTTAAACTGTAAAATTCCAATGGTTTCAGCAGGGATCATCGCTGACTTCTCTGGAGCCAGGCCACATTGCTTCTTGTTTCCCAATAAGAAAGAAAACAAACCTGAAGTTAGGTGAAACGTGTGCAACCTGCCCACCACGGTCCTTTCAAAACAAGAAGAACACAGCCATCTAATTTTAAAGGGGCTTTCTGCTTTGCCTCTCTGCTTTCCAAGGGGAGCTTTGCAGAAAACTGGAATTTAAGATGCTGCCATCTTCCTCCCTTCCTAGTGACAGCTGTAAACATCTGCTGAGGATGTCATTCATTGTCTCATCGTACAGTCGCTCGTTAAGATTGTGAAGCATCGTGCTGTCTTGAAAATTAAACTGGTAATGCCGTGGGGAGGGAGCGAACAGCCAGTGTGCACAGAGGCTCTCCAGAGCGTGGTTTCCAAGCGGTGCGAGAGCAGCTGCCCCATCCATGCTCCGTCCCAGGGTAATGCCGAAGCAGGGGCGGGAGCTCTCCCGGCCGCTTTGGGAGGGCAGGCGGTGGCAGGTGGGATGTGTAAGGCACGCTGCTATGTCATCGCTCTGCGATTTCGCCTCTCCGTCCTACTCTCGAAAAGGCAGACAAGGCTTCAAGTCGTAAACTGCATTTTGTGTAACTCCTCCCCTATTTCGGCTGCTTGCTCACGCAGCCACCCATGGATCTGAAACAAAAATGTGCGAAGCGAGGCAGGGAGCACTCTCCCCAGTGCGGATTCCATCTCCGCTCTAGGCGCTGGGGCGCCCGTCCTGCACCAACACCCTCTCACTCCTCCTTTACATAACGAAGCTTTGCCTAATCGCAAATACATAAGCGTTTTTCTCCCATCCATTCTCATCAGCCCGTACTCCAAGAAGGAAAAAAAAAAGTCTGGGGCTGTAGATGAGCGTGTCTTTGTGCCAGCGTTGGTTCGGCGGGCTGACAGAGGCGGCATTGTTCGCAGGCTGTTGGCAGCCGGAGAAGGTGGGGATCTGCGCCGCGCATACGGAATCGGCGAGCGGCCGAGGACAGGGGTCGAGAAACTCCTCGAGCTGCATTAACGACAAGAGGGAGTTTCCTAGCACCTTCCTAATTGCTTCTCCTGGTGTCTTCTAGACAAAGCAAATGGGGTCCAGCACGGGGAGTCCTTAATCGACGGTAAGGTTTTTATGTTTATAGTGGCACAGTAGTGATTGCTGCCATTCGGTTATTAATTAATATATGCGTGGTATGACAGGGGAAGTTGTGAAGTCTGCCGTACTCTTAGGAGAATAAAGCTTCGTGGTGGCATCATGCTGCAGCTGAGGGTTATTGAAGTTTGTTCCCCTTTATGTGGGCTTAATTTGCTTCACCAGTAATGAGAAAATCTGTATGTGTTCCCATCAGAGGAAGAAAAGACCATTTAGTCGTTTTCTCCAGCTTTCTTACTTTTTAAGCCAGAAGCTACTACGTATATGCAATATTAAATGGATTTTGCTAATAGTATATATATAGAGTAATAATAACTATAGTAATAAT
>JMFS01045558.1:0-17801 GCA_000699545.1 Podiceps cristatus | reverse complement strand
CCCCCCCCCAGCTACCAAAACCCTGCCATGCAAGCCTGGTACAGGGCATAATGTAGCTGACTGAAGATGGGCATGTGGGCCCTATAGTGTCCTGTCTGGCAAGTAGTAGTTGTAATAGAAGGACAAGAGTCTCCCATATTTGATTGCTCCATGTAGATGCCGCAGATAATCTAAGGCACCTAAAATACGTTTTTTTAGGAAACTGAAAAAAATCCTCCGTTGACAGAGTACATCTTTGCTGACTGTTAGGCACGTCCATGTAGATTTATTTTTTTTCCCCCAGTCCTGATGTGAATTGCACTCTGATTTCCCAAAGCCAAAAATGATACTTCTTAAAAATTTTCCACAGCAAAATATGCATGTGTACATTATTTTGATGACTAAGAGATTGTTGTTAGTATAAATAAGAGCCATGATTTTGGGGACTACATTGTAAAAAGGTATTTATGTGTATAAACACAAATACAGAATCATAGAATCATTTAGGTTGGAAGAGGCCCTTAAGGTCATCAAGTTCAACCGTTAACCCAGCACTGCAAGGTCCACCACTAAACCATGTCCCTAAGCACCACATCTACATGTCTTTTAAATACCTCCAGGGATGGTGACTCCACCACTTCCCTGGGCAGCCTGTGCCAGTGCCTGACAACCCTTTCAATGAATAAATACATATTCTGTATCTGGGCCTCTCTTCCCCTTTTTTCTACCTGTAATCCGAAAGTTTGGAATCTCAGTTCATCAGGAATTTATTGATAAAAGAAACGGTTCACTGTGTTTCTACTCTGTGATGTCCTCCATATTCTGGAAATGCATGAGATACCTATGCTGCCCCAGTTGACCTCATTGATTCAAAATTACCAGGTTGTCTTTGTGCTGCATAAAAATGTGAGTGCTAAAAATGGAAAATAAGTATGTATAGCAAGAAAAAAAATGTACATAACCAATAAATAACCATTTCTTTCTTAATTCTGTTCCATTTTACAGTATTCTCCAAAGACGGTGGCTGTATGAAACCAATAAGTTAACTAAACCATCAGTGAGAATATTTTTATTATTTTATTTGCAGTCATGTGAAAAAAGAAGACAATACATACCTAACGATAAGTGGATTGACTGAAGTTGGCTGTAGTAACAAGCTATCTCTGGAATCAGCTGCAACTGATATCACATAGAAGTTGCCTGATTCTGATAACATTTGAAAAGACTGCCATGACTTTCTGAGTTACTCTGGAAAATGAATTCATACTTTCTGTTCATCCTTTTGTATCACTTATTAATGCAGACATTATTCTAAAGGACATGCTGGCATGTCTTTTCTTCTGATAGTTTTAGAGGTAAACTTATCTAGCATAAAGTACATGAATTATGCTTTTTCACAATTTAGGTCTTTTATGAGGAAAAAAAACCCATGAGAGAAAATTGAGAAGCTCCAGGCTTTTGTCACAAGAAAGCAATTGGTACTCCATGAGAAATAGGGACAACTGGTGATATCTTCAATAGTCACAGAAGATTAAAGAAACGGGGTGATTCAAATGGAGAGAAAAGCTTATCTCTTTTTCTTGTAGAACCGTCTTACATTGTATCTTTATTCTCAAGAATCAGTTGACAGGAACAAGTGAGAATCTGAAGCTATGTGTTGGTAATAGGAAGAACACAATGCTGCTATATAAAAATGTCTGAAAGATACTTAAAGCAGTTTCATTTATATACTCATAATGGGTATTAAAATAATAATAATTTTCTGATAATTGTTCTGAGAAATGGTATATTCTTATGGTAGGTGAAATAGTCTCCTTTAACATGGAAGGAATGTCTTTATATTTCTACTAAGTGGTCAGTATGACCCAAACAGTGTGGGATCATACAGTAGTCTAAATATCATTGGAGATAATCATATTAGGAGTTAGGGATAGCTGTCTACATAGAGGTATGTGCAGATATATGCAGGTGTTTGAGTTTCAGCAACTATTGTGGAAATTGCCTGGACTATGCTGCCAGTGTAGGTCTTAGACACAGCAAGCACAATGCCCCAGGAAGATGCATGCACTGTCTTTACTTACTGGTATAGTTTTAACATGCTGCAACAGGTCACTATTAAACATTACATTATTTGAAAGGGACTCTTGACACAGTTTATAAAATTACAAAACTAATTAAATAAATAAAACTCTGTATTTCTGAACATAGGTATTTGCCAATATGTTTTAAACTTTCATGTTACATATTCTTTATCTGTGCTGATGACTACTTCAAATTCAAGAACTGCTTTGTACTGAAAAAATGCTTGGGTTATTATGAAAAACTTAGTAAGAGATTCTGAAACTAGAGTTTGAGTTGATAGAGCAGCTAAAACTGGAAAATTTATATTTCTCTTTCCTGCATTATGTTTAGGATTTCATTATAAGTAATGTTTAAAAAAATCTATGAGGATTAAATGTTTAACTGAATAAAGATGACTCCCTATGAAAATTACATTTACGACACTTGTAAATGTTACAAAGTGCTCAGATGCTAATCCAACAGAAAATATTAAAGTGGAAGTAGTTGAGATGCTTTTGTGCACAGGGAAAAGCAGAATTCCATTTCCTGGAGGCAGACACAGGTGAGCTCATCTCTACAAACTAGACAAAATTATAACTTGTGTTTCACAGTAATTGCATCTTAACAATAAACGCTATTCAGTCAAGATGTGAAATTAAGTGATTTTGGTGATACTGCAGGTTAATGCTGCCATGGTAGTTCTAGTGGTCTGTGTCAACTTGTTATCTAAGCAAGACAATTTTTATAGCTTTCCGGTTTTTAAGTAATACTATTAAATTTTGCTAAGTAGTTTTGAAATTTCAGTCTCTACTCACTATAAAACAATGTAAATAAACAAGCTTCTGTTCTAGACCCTTTCAGTTCCTAAGGAAAGTGGAAGCTTCTCCAAGTTTCCAATAATTGGTAGTAGCGAGTACTTTCCACCTACTCCTGTGAAATACTGGACCTCTGATTCCTCTCTCATGGGATACTCTCTTTACTCTCTGTTCAGGGATAAACATTTTAATAGCTTTTGCTTATATAATGCTAAAATGACTGGCATTGCCTTTATGACTTTCCTATTATTTTTATGTCTTCTTTTCTCAGTAATTTTAAAAGTTGATTAATAAAAACTGTAAATGTTATTATATTGTCTCCTCGTGAGTTATTATCTGTCATCATCCATGCTTATGCAACACAGCCCTCTATCATTTGACTAAATGGAGATACCGATGGCATTAGCAGGTTGTCTTTGCCACTACGTATGTTATTACTGGGCCATTGAAACATGATTTTCAATGGATTTTCTGGCACTCAGCTATTCTACAGAACACTTAAAAATTGAGAATTTTGAGTTGAATTTCAGATTGTATGTGGGAATGTGCC
Organism: Podiceps cristatus; assembly: GCA_000699545.1. Taxonomy (NCBI): domain Eukaryota; kingdom Metazoa; phylum Chordata; class Aves; order Podicipediformes; family Podicipedidae; genus Podiceps; species Podiceps cristatus. The sequence goes on along the minus strand of JMFS01045558.1, from coordinate 14,396 downwards.
TTTCCACCTAGCTGTTTCATCTTCCTTTTTTATATTTCTGCCTGTTTCTCCATATATTGTCCTATTCATTATCTGCAGTTGTTCCTTGCCAGCGTGCTTTACTGCTGCAGATTGTTTCCACCTTTTCTCAGTCCCTTGTTTTTGTTTGCTTATCTCATCTGATTTCTTGGTTTCTCTTTTGTATGTTGTTCCCCTGTATTTGTATCTCTTACCTCTTATAAAGCAATCTTATCACTTCTCTTTAGTATAGATAGCTTTTTCCTTCTATTCATTGCTTGAGCGGTGTTCCTCAGGGATCAGTATTGGGACCATTACTGTTTATCATCATTGTGGGCAGCATGGACGGTGGGATGGCGTACGCCCTCAGCAAGTTTGCTGATGACACCAAGCTGAGAGGTGTGGTCAACACACTGGAAGGAAGGGATGCCATCTGGAGGTACCTGGACACCTTTGAGAGGTGGGTCTGTGCGAATCTCATGAAACAAGCCAAGTACAAGGTCCTGCACATGGGTCAGGGCAATGCCAAGCACAAATACAGGCTGGACAGAGAATGGATTGGGAGCAGCCCTAAGGAGAAGGACTTGGGGGTGTTCATTGATGAGAAGCTGGACTTGACCTGGCAATGTGTGCTTGCAGCCCAGAAAGCCAACCGTATTCTGGGCTGCATCAAAAAGAGCATGACCAGCAGGTCGAGGGAGGGGATTCTGCCCCTCTACTCTTCTCTGGTGAAACCCAACCTGGAGTCCTGTGTCCTGCTCTGGGGCTTCCAACACAAGAAGGATATGGACCTGTTGGAGCAAGTCCAGAGGAGGGCCACGAAGATGATCCGAGGGCTGGAGCACAACTCCTGTGAAGACAAGCTGAGAGAGTTGGGGCTGTTGAGCCTGGAGAAGAGAAGGCTCCAGGGAGACATTATTGCAGCCTTCCCGTACCTGAAGGGGCCTGCAAGAAAGCTGGACAGGGGGCATGGAGTGATAGGACAAGGGGGAATGGTTTTAATCTAAAGGAGGGCAGATTTAGATTAGATATAAGAAATTCTTCACTGTGAGGGTGGTGAGGCACTGGCACAGGCTGCCCAGAGAAGCTGTGGCTGCCCCATCCCTGGCAGTGCTCAAGGTCAGGTTGGACGGGGCTCTGAGCAACCTGGTCTAACGGAAGGTGTCCTTGCCCTTGGCAGGGGGGTTGGAACTAGATGATCTTTATGGTCCCTTCCAACTCAAACTATTCTATGATTCTATGATAAGCCAACTGAATTTTGAAAGCCCAGTGAGAAGCTCTCTGTCCTCCTTTCATAGCAGAATTCCATAGTGAGCTGCAATAACTGGAATGAGAAACTACAGAGGAAGTTTTGCTTAGCCTAGAGGAAGATTTCTCTTTAAGTAGTTTCAAGAGGTCATCACAGGTTAGTTTTAAGTAAGACAGATGTAAAACATTTTATATGAGTTTCCCTGAGCTTTGACTTACAGACTTTCAAATCCATACTATAGTTAGTGTACCGTAGGAAATTAATACATAGTCTCATCACAGCTGTCATAAGAAACAATGAGGTTTGTTTCAATGAGTTTGATAATCTTAAATTGTGTATAAGTCTTTTCCATCATCATTATTAAATGATGGTCTGTCCCACTAAGAGATCTTTGGACTTTTTCCATTACAGAAATGTCTGTTTACAGGCAACAGAACATTCTACTCAGTAGCGCTTCTTCCCAGAATTAAACAAATATAATTAAAGCTGTGTTTCTGGTGACTTACTGTTTTTGAATAGTTCACTTTTGTCTATGGAAGTAAGTACTCAAGACACACCACCATTTCATGCCATTAGGAGTGCAGAATACTGATTTTACATTTTAATAGAAAATCTTAACATACATTTGATGTAAATACAGAGAATACATAATAATATGTTACTGAGAAGTTGAACTCTGGTTTTGTGTCTAATTTTGTAACAAAATCATAATGTTCTAACTTCTGTAAATAACAGATGAAATAGGGTTCAGCTTTCAAAGTGGATAAATCTCACAGCTTATTTAGTGACAGGAGACATTTCCCATGCCATGTAACCTTTTGTTCACTGGCAGAAGGTATAGCGTTACTTAGAAATGTCAGATTATATTGCAATCACGTAAGAATCCAATGATCTTTTTTTAACATTTGCTATCCTATTTTTTTATGACCAACCATGCTGAAATTGTAATGAGAATTCACAGGCTTACTACAGCAGATAGATGGCAGAATGAACATTTTTATAACTGGAATAAAAATGGTTGTGTTTTATCACAAGTGTTTCCTACTATCTTGTTTACCTTTAGCAAGATATGGCAGAATTGAATCCTGTACTATAGTAAACATTACCTCAGAAGAAGCTTCAAGGAACAACCCCCTTTTTGTTATGCTTATATGTAAACCAATATTTTACAAATACATAAAAATACACACACATACACTTTTTAATATTTTCTTTACATATTTACTTCTCAGCTAGACTTGCTGATACATTTTGGTGTGTAATATTTCCTGGCTACACAAATAACTTTTTACATTTACGTCAAACGTGAGTTGATAGTAACTTTAAGGTCACAGTGGTTTTGTAGCTTAACCATGGAAGCACCTTATCAAAACTGTGTGGTGTCAAAGCAGCTTGACCTTGCATGTAATTACTAATCAAAAGCAATCCTAGCAGGCAGTTCAGTTATTTCAACTGAATGAAAATACAGTATCTGTGTTTTCCTTTGTAAGTAACAAACAAGGTCACAGTAACTGGCCAAAGGGAGAACATTTACCAAACTTTTCAGGCCTAAACTTTTCTCTTATATTGCTGCAAAACTGAAAATAAAATGTCGGAGTAATTTTTTAAAAATATTTTTTCCTCAGTCCATAAACATTAGCCTTACTCCATACTCATTGTAGATGTCCATGTGTGCTACAATAGATTTTGCTGCCACCAAAACCTAATGATTAGCCCTACTCCTGAATTCTTCCCAAAAATCTTTGTGGGACAATACTGGGAAAAGGCTGCAGAGCATGCTGTCTCGTTCCAGCCATTATCTTTTCCTGAAGACTTATGGCCTCTCCTTTGGCATGAGATTTCTATTTGCCACTCTCTTTGGTCCTTTGAAAATCAGCCCACTGAAAATGTGCCACCACCAGAAGGGCTTGTCCAGTACAGTGCTTGTTCCTTGGCTTCAGTCCCACGGATCCTGAGAAAAGAAAGCACCAGAAGTGGATTGGCCTGCTATTGCTAATACAGTTAGTTCATCCTATAGCCTGAAAGTTCTCTGGAAAAGAGAATAACTGAGAGATACTTACACACTGCTAATGAGCAAGCACCCTTTACGACAAGTTGTAAAAGCAGGTATCTCATATACGTGCATAGGTAAAAAGACAAATTCTGTTGTTGAGTTCACCGAAAGTTGTGGTCTTATAACAAATCTTATATATTTGCAAATATTAGATGTTTGGAATATTGATATTCTTAAGATGTATCACACATGTTTGAAGTATTACGAGAAATATTTGATACAGGATACATACCTAGGTAATAATGGACCTAAGAAATATTAGCAGGTGTCAGGGACAGGTTAAATGCTATGGAAGTTGTCCTATGTGATTTTTTGCAAATACATCACGTGCCCAAGCTGTCATCCTGAAAAATTATAGGTCTCAATGAAATGAATGTAAATTTCTTCCTATTGATGTGTTTTTGGCAGACAATTTTCAGGATTTTAAGAATTTAAATTGTATTTATGGGCTATGTTTCTTAAAGTTCTTGAAAGATTTAAATATGAGTACTATAAAGAATTGTAATTTACCTGCTGCAAGCTAAGTAAAAAGAAGCTAAATATAAACTAATTCTTACTATCACAGAATCATAGAATAGTTTGGGTTGGAAGGGACCTTTAAAGGCCATCTAGTCCAACCCCCCTGCCGTGAGCAGAGACATCTGGAATTAGATCAGTTTGCCCAGAGCCCCGTCCAACCTGACCATTAATGTTTCCAGGGATGGGGCATCCAACACCGCTCTGGGCAACCCGTTCCAGTGCTTCACCACCTGTGTTGTAAAAAATGTTTTCTTTATGTCTAGTCTAAATCTCCCCTCTTTTAGTTTAAAACCATTACCCCTCGTCCTATCACAGCAGGCCCTGCTAAAAAGGTTTTCCCCATCTTTCTTAGAAACCCCCTTTAAGTACTGACAGGCCGCAATCAGGTCTCCCCGCAGCCTTCTCTTCTCCAGGCTGAACAGCCCCAACTCTCAGCCTGTCCCCATAGCAGAGCTGCTCCAGCCCTTTGAATCATTTTTGTGAGGGCTCCAGAGAATTATTAGATTATTAAATTATTAGATTAAATTAGGTTATTAGATTATAAGAAAGGAAATATTGTGTGTAACATTGCACTTTTTGTATACAAACTTAAAAAATAATACAAAACCAAATACAGTCTCATAATGAGGGCATACCTTTTCACAATGACTAGCAAGGTATCCCATTTCTCAAGGGTACTTCTTATTGGGAATATTTTGGGAGGCATTTGCCTGTGCCTGTGCTACTGTGCATAGTTCAACGGGGCTTTAAAATCATCTATGGCTTGGTGTATGATGCACATAGAGTTCATGTAAAATAGACATATATAACGATATATGCAGTGGCTATTAATTTTAGAAGTCCAAAATTCTTTCTCCAGAACAGAAGCAAAGGAGTTATTTTACACTGGAGAGTACTGAATTTTATTTAATATAATTTGGACAAAGTTATAGCTGATAAGCTATCTACCTTTTTGATCATAGGCTAGAGAAGGCAACAGGGAAGTGGGAAACCAAATTCAGAAGGTTACTAGCTATTGGACAGTACTACTTCATCTTGCAAGAGAATGCCGTAACAGCCAGACTGTAGATTAATATTAAAGAGGTTCACTCTCAAGCCAGTCTTCATGCTGGATCATTGTGCAGCAAAGAATAAAAGATTTAGATATAACAGAGAATAAATAACAGGGAACATAACATTACATTGTGCAGCAAAGAATAAAAGATTTAGATAGAGAATAAATAACAGGGAACATAACATTGCAGTATAATCAGAAAAACACTTCAGAGAGAAGTATGTTTACTGACTACACCTGTTCCTTAAGACTATTAGTGGGGGCTGGCTCATGTCCATTCTTCTCAAGCCTGAGACTCTTTGGAGTCTTAAGTTGCATCCCTGCTTCGTATAAGCAGGAGTGTAACCATGGTGTAGCAGTTTATTTCAGAACACTTTGGACTTTCACAACATAGGCTTCTTTGTTCTTGACCTACTTGCCTCTTGAATGCCTCATGATGGCATCAGTAGGTTTATACAAGCCATTGGTTTGTGGTAATTGCCTAGACATGATGTCGCTGTGACTGTCACTGTGGTGGAGCTGTGATCCTAGAGTCTTTATTTAGGATTATCCTGTTTTATGGGATACAACAGCATGAGCTAACATGAAATGTAATTTGGCATCTGTGATCATGTTGTAGGGCAAAGTTTGGAGGAAATAGCTATTTTGAGAAGGATGGTTCTCTTTGCCTGTTTGCTTTCATCAAGTGTCAGCCCTCGTTGCACAGATTGTTGGGTGAGATCGTGATTTGGTTTAGAGTTGTTCTGTTCAGAAGCCTAGGATATCTGACACCTGCTGTTCCATTTCCTGGGGACCAGTCCCTGCTTCATAGAAGAATGATACTTTTCTTTGGAGTGTGCCAACCCTCAGCTCATACCTGAGGAATGACTTCAGCCTAAGTGAGTCAAATATGAGTCTTTTCATAGTCAATTGTAGAAAACATATCTGAAAATCACCCATACTGAAAACAAACAAGATTACAGGTGATATGTTCAAAGGGATTTCCCATCTGTCTTGGGGTAGAAGATGGGGTCTGTTTATATGGCTTTCTCTACATAATGTTTATAACTGTGGCAATTGCGGTGCATAGCTAAGAGATTTGTGGACTGCCAAGGAAGACCTGTGGATTCCCTGAGTGGTTCTATCTCCTAACTGTACATTGTATATGTAGGACTTCTTTTAATGACTTGGATACCTTCCAGCATAGACAGGATAGCATTCTTTGCTGTTCCTGAGACATCGTCTTTATCAACCTCAGAATGCTAGTCTACAGTGATGGGTGCCGCTCATGCCCTTCTCCCTGTTAGAGATGACAGCTATTCTTTGATAGCTGAAGCCAGTACAGGGACAGCAACTCAGTTGCAAACTCTTGCAGGCAGAAATGGATTATGCCTTTGCTCACCTTAGCATAAAACAGAGGCCTCAGAGAGGTGTGTGGGATGCCAGTATCTCCAGTGCTATATTTATGATAAATTTTGGAAATACCACATCTCCATCTTGCCCAATAGTCCGTCTTTGACAGTGGCTCACAACAAGTGTCTAGGAAAGAATATAAGGACAGGAAACATCAAACTTTTAGTGATATTCCCCAGGATATTCTCCTGCACTCTAGCAATACATATTTCAAGAATTATCAGAGCTGGATGTCATGCCTTTGTATGTGAGTTTTAGATGGATTTCTCTTCCAGGAATTTGTCCACCTTCCTTTTTCAGTCTGGCTAAATTCTTAGCATACGTACTGTCCAGAGGCATCATTGCATTTGATGTGCCTACTCTTTGCTCTGAAATTATACTGTACTGTTACATGTTTTCACTAGTTTTGTACTCCAGGAAGTCTTTATGAGAACAGCAAAGGAAGTCAGGCCCAGTCCTTTTCTTCCTCTTTGCCCTGGGCCTGGAGTTTGGTCAGAGAATCTTCCTTTAGTCAGTACATTTTCTACCATCCCCTGGAAGTTAAACTGTAATTCAGTCTAAAGTAATTCACCAAGTATCTTCCTACTAGATGGTCTAGCATATAGAGATTGGCTACTGGTGAGCTATGGTCTGAAATGTGATCAGAGCTGATGGAGGCAATGATATCATAGAATGATAGAATCATAGAATCATAGAATGTTTTGGGTTGGAAGGGACCGCTAGTCCAACCCCCCTGCAGTGAGCAGGGGACACCATTACCTAGATCAGGTTGCTCAGAGCCCCATCCAACCTGGCCTTGAACGTTTCCAGGGATGGGGCATCCACCACCTCTCTGGGCAACCCGTTCCAGTGTTTCACCACCCTCATTGTAAAGAATTTCTTCCTTTACATCTAATCTAAACCTACCCTGTTTCAGCTTGTAACCATTACCCCTTGTCCTATCAAACACTTCAGTCCTGAGTAGCTGGACTCTGTTTCCCAGGCTTGGCATTCTGAAGCACACACAGTGAAAGAACAAATGCTGTAGTTTTCTATGTGGATATCTAGGAGTCATCCCATTGCAAATCACATCTGTAAAGAAGATAACTTGCACATTGCTTTGACTAGGACTGCATGCCAGCTGGTGGTAAATGACCATCAATGATCCTGAGAGTGATGGCAAAAGTCAGTTTTAGGTGCTATTTTTCTGAAATTTTGCAGGTGAAGGAAGAAAAGAAAAGAACCGGTTTGTGTCTGCTGCCTGGTCTAGCAACCATTTGTGTTTTTTGTAGTCTACCTTGAGTAAATTGAAAAGTTGTGCTGTTCTAGATGTCTTCTGGAAAACAGATTAGGCCTTTGAGATCAGCATTAGAGTGCCATTCCTCTTTGCTCTTAACAGAAAGATCCTTTACCAGTAATGCCGACAGTGTGAACTTATCAGTCCCTGGACCAGATCATACCTGGAGAGGAGACTGACTCTCTGAAAGCCACCAGAGCATAGAAATGGAAGTAGATCTGTCTTGAGGTTTCATGGCTGGCTTTCAGCCAGCTTAGATGCCTTTCCCTCTTGTGCTTTATTCTTCTCACTTGGATACTCTCATATTGGGAAGTTCTGGGCATTACTACCTTTGTATGTATTTTCACATCTGTGGATATAAAATACTGTCTCATTTGCATGATAATTCACAATTAACAGCAGTAGTATAGTAGACAATTAGTGATGTAAAGTTAAATAATGTATTCTTGCAATCCAAAGATCAAATAATTACAATATCTAGAAAGATATGAGTATTCTTTTATATTTCTACATAGTTCAAACAACTGGAGGAAGCCACATTATCACACAAGATGTGACTCATGGGGCACTTAACTACCCCAGTATCTCGTGCCACAGTGCAGAGCATGTGCAGGACAGGGGCATACTGCTGTGGTTTCTAAAAAGAAAACCATGTCTCCCTAAATAGTCCAGAGTGGCTGTCACATCCAGGAGTTACTGTTTTTCCCACCATGGTGGGTTAGCCCTGGTAGACAGCTAAGCACCACACAGCTACTTACTCTCTCTCCGCAGTGGGATGAGGAAGAGAATCAGAAGGGTGAAAGTGGGAAAACTTGTGAGTTGAGGTACAGTTTAATACATAAAGCAAAAGCTGTGTGCGCAAGGAAAGCAAAATAGGAATTCATTCATTACTTCTCATTGGCAGGTGGGTGTTTAGTCATTTCCAGAAGAGCAGGGCTTCATCATGTGCTATGGTTGCTTGGGAGGACAAATGCCGTAACTCCAAATGCTCCCTCCTTTTCCTCTTTCTTATCCCAAGCTGTTATTCCTGAGCACGACATCATATAGTATGGACTATCCCTTTTGTCAGTTGGAGTCAACTGTCCTGACTGTATCCTCTCCCAGTTTTTGTGTACCTCCAGCCTGCTTGCTGGCAGTGTGAGAAACAGAGGAGGACATGATTCTGTTCAGCCATAGCTGAAACACAGACCAAACCACTGTTTTGGTTTCAGATCCAAAACATAGCACCATATGAGCTGCTATGAAGGAAATCAACTCCATCCCAGGCAAAACCAGTACACGCACTTATCATCAACCCACCTTGACCAACTGTTTCTGTATGAACATTGTATTGGTGTAGGTCTTTGGCTATTCCATTATGGTAGCTTAATCTCTTTGTACCTCCTGTGAAGTTCTAGAGAGAGACTACCACAGTCTGTGACAAAAAGATAGACTGTTGACGTCCTTTCTGTGTTGCTTCATTTTCTTTCTGCAATTTCTCCATCATTTTTTTAAGAGGAAGATGTCAGTTTTTGCAAACCGGAGCTTTATTTGCTGTGAATTACATGGCTTCTGGAATGGTGGTAAACAGCAAATCTAGTTTGGTATTATTCTGTAACCCCTACATCTAGAACTCCATACATTCAGGACCTTCCTCATGAGCTATGGCAGCCCTGTAAAGCAGAAAAGGAGTGAATAGAGTGATACTATAGCTACAGTTGTGTAAACAATTGCTTAAATTTTTACACTTATTGGGAATCCTGTGTCCAAATGAAACTTGCTTAAGAATCCTTCAGCTTCACACTTACTAATTCCACCACTCTGAAAACATGTCATCGTTATTGTTCCAGTTGAATGGGTGTATGTGTATAATCATGGATATACATATGTGTGTGTATGTGTGTGTATATATATATATGCAGATGTATGTATGTACATGCCAGATTGCTGCAATGGAAGGGAGAGTTTAGAAGACTGACAAATCGGGCCAGTTTTAAATTTTAAAACAAAACTTTCCCAAATTAATTCATTAACAACACAGTTCATGCTGGTTGTTAGTACTTAACATCATTATCACGACATACACAAAAATATGAGTCTTTAACAATGATATTCCAGCTTATCTGTGAATACATAAAACCACAAGGATGGTGCCATACAATTAGCACTGCTGACTATGGTCTTTCATTTCAGTTGTTGAATTCAAGGTGAACAGATTTGAGCGGCTTTTGATGAGAGAAGCCAAAACTGAAGCAGACTTGTCTTTTCATCTGTATTTCTTCATCATGTCTTTGACTTCTTTGCCTCTCTTCCTAAAAGAGGGGGAAAGGATGTCTTACCATCTCCTGCTATTGTTTAACTTATTTTCTTTTGTCTTTCTAGTTGTTCTTCCTCAGTATTTGACAGGATGTTCTGTCTATTTGCAATCTTCTATCTCGTTAATGCCTTGTACTTATTTTGTTCTTTGGCAATTTGTTGTTACTTGGAGGCCTAGTGCATCTACATACATCTTCATTTGTCCCTTTGGTGGTCATGTTGCTCACATGCTTACATAAAATATTTATGCATGGTATCTGCTGTGTCATCACTTTGTTACAAAATACCTGCATACTGGTTTTGGTTACAGTGTGTTAGTACACTTTTTGCTGTACACTTACTTTATACTTTTGTTTACAGTAGTTTTGGTACACATTTGGGTTCAAGGCAAATTAATAATAATTCTACCCTGATTAGAATTTCTAGGTGTCACAGGCTTTTGTTTTAGCTACAGTTAGCATCTGTGTTGGGATGAGTTAGAGGTATACCTCATCCTTTCTATTCAGTAGTTTTTCTTGGCCAGGATTTTCTCAGGATCCTTTCAAAGCTCCAAAGCTGTATTGGAATTCCAGGATGGAATCAGAATCAGGATGTTAATATGTCTGTTTTCTCACCCAAACCTCACGGGTTTGGGGGTTTTTGTGGGTTTGTTTGGTTAGTGGGTTTTTTTGAGGTGAGGTGGGAAGACAGTTCCTCATACAGTATTTGTCTAGGTTTGGGGGAAAAAAGCAAAGAGGATAGGATTACTTGACACTTGATGATTTTCCACACAAGTTTCTGTTATCAAGAAATCAAAAGGGCATCACCATGTCTGTTCAGAGGCTTTCCAAATGGTTAAAAGGTTCCCAAGTGGTTCTGTCAGTTCGAGTCTATGCTATGTTCAAAACACATCAGCAGAACTGTTAAAAAAGATACTAAACCTAAGTATTTGTAGAATGGCTATTGTTAATTCTGTTCATGTTTTTAGTAACCCGTTTGTTATTGCAAAGGCACACAGGACTAATGCTGCATTTGTTTGGCAGAGCAGATTTCCTCAGAGGGTTTTAAAATCAACTTCTACTTACTGATTATGGCAGAGCTTTGTGAGCTTAGTCACATTGTGAATGTACATCTAGAAAGTACCTAAAAGAAAGAAATGGAGAAGTTTCCTCTATATGTATATATTGCTTAAATGCACGTTCACTAGCCTTTCTTTATGTCTCCTTCAGAATTCCTCCTACTCGGTGATATGGAGTTAGAAGAAATGGAGAATACAATGATGATCATGGGGGATGTGTGTGTGTGTGTCCCTTTTATTTTGGCACCCCCACCCCTCTTTTTTTTGGCATTTCATGGCATAAGGTAAGGTGATGCATATTTCTGCACATGCAAAAGGCATCTAAATGAAATGATACTTCACCTGCATATGTATGCAGACACCAACATACAGAAAGTGTGCGCACAGTGTGAATGTAAGTAAAGCATCCCATTTCAAAGAAATATACATGTGATTAATACTTTCATCATGTGTAGAAGAAAATTCTGAACAGTAGGTGAAAAAGCTTCATAAGAAAAAAAAATATACACTGAAAGACAGGAAATATTTGTTAAAAGGTATAGCCAACAAATTAAGAGCCTACAGTTTTAACTACCTGATATATTTCCTTGATAGAAACATACAGTCTCCCTTTTCAGGAATGTTTAGAGATTGATTTACATCTTGAAATACATCTTTATAGTTTTCTTTCATTATTCTGTATCAGGATTTATCAGTAATTCTGAGAGTACTTTCATTTTCAGTAGAACTACCCACAACCCTCATGAAGCAGTGTTTTTCTTTCTCTTTTGTCTATCCTTTGTTTTCCCTTGAAACCAAGTCGTATTACATAATCTACATGTTTGGATAGTCTCCAGAGTCTAAAGCCATGCAGATCATCCACAAGGTTGTTTGCTAAAAAAATGACGAATGCCTAAATCACCATGCATGGGTTGCCAAGTAGATTTCAGAATTCCTTGCACTAGCTCATGAAATAGGTAAATTAATTCTACCTGAATAAAGAGCATGTTCCTTTACATTAATAATTCTAATCACAATAGAAGCTATTTTAGTTCTATGGAATTTTATTTGGTATAAGAGCCACTTCTGCCTTTCTGTAAACTGTAAGCTGCCTCTTTTTAAAGACTTTTCTCTTTGTATTTTAGTGTGTACCTATCCCATGTAAACTTGAACATTCAAGCTGTTAATTTGCTCTCATTTGACTTAGGAACATTTGACTAGTTTCTAACACTTTAAAAATAATCTTCCTATCAAAAGTTGACAGTTTTCAACCTTCATTTTAATACTGCTACCACTTTGATACTTGTTCTTTAATTCTCAGAAAATTGGATGCTAAAATAAAAGCTTCTTTGCATTCTGTCAGTCTTTAGCATTGTCTTGTGTAATTTTGTTCTTTGATGTATCTGAAAGTTTTAGATGCAGCTTTTTGACATTTATTTTGTCATTGTACCCTGGGAAGTAAAAAATGAGATAAATTCTTAAGTTTCTGAAGTATGTGTCATGAAGGCAAAGCAGCCATGAAAAGAAACAGATAAAGCAAATGATTGTGTACTTTTGACTTGGAATCTGGGTAGATAGTTTTGCTTTCAAACTTTAGATCAGACTTTTGAGCAATTTCAGTTTAAGTTTCATTCTAAATCATCATGTGGTCCCACACATAGAAAATTACATCAGTAAAAATGATCTCATTGATTATAGGTTCCTCTGGTTTCCAGAAAGCTTTCAAGAGATTCTCCAACCAGAAGTTTAAGAAACTAAGCAGCCATGGCACAAGTAGAAGGGTACTGAAAGGATGAACAGATTGCTAAAACTTAAATAAAAATTTTTTTTTTTAAAAAAAAGAGCGAGTAGGAATATATGCTAAATTTTTTTGCAGTGGAGAACATTGTCTATGGAGATCTGCAACAGTCTCTGCTGAGACTTTTTCACATAACACAGGTTTTGCACAATGCACATGACTTGTACTATCATAGAAAAAACCTGGGAAAAGGGCTGGGATTTGAGGGCTGATATTTCAAAAGAAGTGAGAATTAAGATGACCTGAATAATTTCAGAAGGACCTTCTGATGCTGATTGATGAGACAGTAGAGTGGCAAATAATAAAATCTAGGTTGCAGAAATGTAAGGTGTGTTAGAATAGACTAGAACAAAGTAGTTCAGTTAGAAGGGACCTTCGACGATCATCTAGTCCAACTACCATGTTGTCCTTTTGAAAGACAGGAAGTCCCTCAGTATGTTTCCTTGATGCTTTCTTCTTTGCATCAATATGCCATTAAATTAATCTAGGAGATTAAACCTCCCGGTGTTCTTTGTTGGCCTTATGCTTCTCGAACTAGCTCTGTATGGTTAAATACTCAACATCAAAAAGGTGTTCTTACTTTACCTTTGCAAGTGTAAGCCTTACAGAAAGTTTCCCATGCTCTTGATTTCCACTGTGGGAAGTTTCAGTGTAGCAATTTGTCCTGACATACGTGTTGTTGTGTTTGGACCTGTTACGATACCAGCATTTTACCGTTACTTGAGTGACCTCAGTAGCTGTGTTTGTCAGCATCTCACCTCAGACATCTTGCCATAAAGTCACAAATCAAGCACTGCACCTAAGGCTGCAGTCGCTTTTATAACGGACCTTTTCAAACCTCCACTATTTAACTGATGATTGGGTAGTGCATGCTAATCAGCTGTTGTTCGAATACTTACGTGACCCTCTTGAAGAAAGTGGTTTCTAGTCTAGACATATATTAGAAAGGCAAGTTTTTTCTACATGTCTCTGCATCTGAAAGGAACTGATTGAAGGTGGCAGCGGCACAAAAATGGCAGTGGGTATGTTTGGTTTTACGCACTGTTAGTGGGGCAGGGATTTGAGCATTTCTCCTGTCGACACTGCAAGGGAGGACTTCAGTCTTTTGTGATTAGGATAAATACACCCTTTGTTAAAATGCACTTGTGAATTATCCAAGGAAGGAACACCATTACTGGTAAGGAGAATTTTCTCCCTTGGTTTTGAAAACTACAATCACAAGAAGGAGCTTCAAAAATGCAGCTAAGCAAGAATATCAGGGTAAAGAAGGGATTGGAGATACAAGAGCCCTTTCAGTTGAGAAGCTATGGAAGATGTTGGATGAGAATAATAATAAAAAAAAAAAATCTGAGATAAGCTTTGTTTCTTTGCCTAGCTACAAAGTACTGTGTTTATGAATGCTGATAGGAGAATTCCCATATGTAATGCTGAACTAAGAGTTTCACAGACAGGGGCTTGATGAAAAGAGAATTTATTTTTATGTCTTAAGCCCTATGGTAAAAAGCTGTAAAATCATCTACTTTAGCAACAGATATATGGTAGATAGTGACTACTTTGGTTTTCTGCTACATTTTTTGCATATTTTTGTAAATTAGCTGAAGCAGTTGGATAGTAAATATAACATGAGCAAATTTTATCTCAAATTGAGTTTAATAGCAATTCATCAAATCATATTTTAATGTGAAAAGTAAAATTTATAGATATTTATAAAATTATAGAAATATATA
>KL266080.1:117063-134027 GCA_000699545.1 Podiceps cristatus | reverse complement strand
GGGGGGGAGCGGAATACGGGGGAGGGAAGGAGCAACTTTGTACCACAGTCAGCTTTGAAACAGAAAAATGGTGCAGTGGAAACCTAACTCATGTAAGAAACTAAGGCAAAAGTGGTTCCCCTCTGGGTCTAGGATGCTACTAAGCTATAGGACTATCCTTCCTTCCCAACAGGAACAGTATGGCATAGGTGTAAGCTACTGAGACTGGAGCATTAATGCCCTTCATCCCCTGCTCTGTATAGTGCTGCTACTGTTACCACTGTGAGGAATGTAAGAGTACTGCAGAGCACATACCCTCAAGTAACAGCACTTCCCCCGTTGCAGGTATGCCTGTGATCTGTTTCTGGTTAAGGTGTTTAGAAAATTCATAGGTGGTAGGTAAGAGTTTGAAAAGGAAATAAAAATTAAAGAAATTCTTTGGGCTCTCTATTTACAAGTGTAATGTGAGGAGACATACATTTGTTTTCAGAAAAGATGACCAGGTGGAATGAGGTGGGGGGAGTTTTCATGGGAAGGGTTTTTGGGGTTTTTTTTTTAGGCTCTAATTACATCCACTTAAAACCTAATCCAGAGAGTACAACATTATTCTCCTCCACATGGCCTCTCTTTTACTTAAAAACAGGTCTTCCCTACAGGCAAAACTGGAGAGGGAGGCTCATTATTTCGAGGTCAGTTAATTTGTCAGTGTCATTGGACATGTTTTTGTGGTGTTTGTGCTAGTAAATGCTGATATAGAAGACTAAGCAGCTGAGGGGATAGAGAAAGCATGGAAAAATATGTTCCAGTCTTATCGGTCAGTGGGATTTGCAGGGTTTTCTGGAGAGGTGGTAGACCCTGCTGCACAACGGCTCCACAGGGCTGCCTGCAGTGTCCCTCTTCAGAGGGAGGAGCAGGGACAAGGGTGCTGTAGTGCTGCAGCTGCAGTCAGCTTTAAGGGATGAAGGTGGACAGTCAGATGAAAATGCTAAAGAACAGGTCTTTTGATTCTAATGCTAACTGAGGAACTTGGAAGGAGAGATTATCCTTAAGATAGAGTGCTTATCTCCCTGTCTTCCCCTTTAGTTTTTCTGCCTAAGCTGGGTCTTGCTTGCTTCCACAAACTCCTATCGGTCAGAAGAGATAAGGCATGATTTCACATGCATTTTTCAGATGTAGCACCGACTTAAGCAGGCTGTGGCCACTTGTTCCTGCCTCCATTCCACCGTCTCAGCTGTGTCAGTAGAGCTGTTTGTGCAGCTAGAGAGCTGGCTCAGGGAAGTGTTGGGTTGAGAGTAGCATGATCTCCTCTTGGAGGTAATTTTTGACGTCCATTTTGCATCGGTCTTGGCTCTTTGTATGCAGACGGGGTGCAAGCAAATGGCAGAACCTCTGCAGGAGGAAATGTGTGTCCCTGCCTGTCTATGAATGTTTTGGAGGTCCATGCAGCTGCTTCTGATACCATCCAGTTCCCACAGCCATCACTCTGGGGATTGAACGGAGGCCAGGGAGCATCCCCTTTTCAGGATATAAAAATGATTCCAGGTTTAGCTTCTGCATTTACAGGCTGAAAAGTTGTCTTACTGTAGTGTACAGAAAAAAAATATCACCACAGAACTCCAGATTAATGGCTCTAGTGCAGTAGTGAAACTAACTGGTGACCTCAATACTTGCAAGACTTATCAGGATTTTAGAGGTTGCCAGTACTCCTGTGAACAAGGAGCTGCGATTGTATAACCGTTTGGGATCTGCCCCTTAAAAGCCATAGTCGTGGCCCTGCCACTCCCGGTGCCGTGTAAAGTTGCGAGCCCCATGTGGGCTGGGACCACAGTTGCACGGAGAGCAGGCTTGGTAGCAGGTCTGAGTGTGCTGGTCGCTGTGGCCGTCTTGCTAGGTGGTCAGCTGCATAACTGCCTGTCAGTCAGGCTCCCGACACCCCCAGTACATGCAAGAGCTACTGGGACACCAGCTAGACGGGGCTGGGGCATGCTCAGGCTGACCACATTAAGGAGGACTTGGGGCAGCCTGGGTCTGCAGCTGAGCATGTGTGTGTGGGTAAATAACTGAGGGGAGAGCGAGCCTGGAGGTGGGAATGGGTTCGGACCTGCTCCCATGTGTCAGTGGAGGCATGTTCATGTCTGTGGCAAAAGTTGATCCTGGACTCTTCACACAGTAATTTTGCCCTGATTTTCTATTTCTTCCTCAGCAGGTAGATGATGCCTTCATAATATTTAATAAGCATCTGGTACTAGAGCAACAAAGGGCATTTATGGTTTACGGTGTGATTCTGTTAATTGTTCTTAATTTTTCTTTGAGGGACAAACATATTTCCCAGCAGCAGATGGTGAGTGGCAATTAAGTCACAGATTACTCAGTTGTGTTTGGTGGGTTTTTTTGGGTGTTGTTTTTTTTTTTTGTTTTGTTTTTTTTTTTTTCTCCTGCTGCTGAGTATCTAGATAGGACATCCATTGAGATGAATTTTCTAAAATGTAACTCATCTGGGAATGAACGGAGAAACAGGAATTAGAGGTGTTTAGTGCTCACACTTTTCAAATGTCAGACATGGTGTCATGGATGTTTCCCAGAAAACCACCTCTGTGCAAGGAAGGTGGAAAGTCGGTGTGCAGAACCTCATAGAACTTGCAACCATAAGCCTAACTCAGAGGAGTAAGGGTATCAAATGGTTACATCTTGCTGTAATACTGCAGTCTCTCTGGTGCTGAAGTCTGCAACCAGACTGAAGATCAAAGCAGAAGAGGAGGGAGGGGATTTTCCCAGGTCGCTTGATTGTAATGATCACATAACCTCTTCCCTGTGGAAGGGTCAGCAGGGATATCCTCCTTCTCATTCCGGCAGGGACGTCTGAAGGGGAAATGATATTACACTGGTTGACATTTGTTGTCAAGTATTTTCACAAATACTAATCCAGTGCAGACCATTGATGGTTACCTTAAATATTTTTCCCCCATGATTATGGAGCAGCCAGTTTTAAGCTGCACTTTTTTGTGTATACACACACACAATAGCACTTTCTAGGATCTAGGAATTCATCTTGGGATGAATCTTCATTAGCTTTATAATCAGTGATTGGGACAGTAGTAGCTAATTAAAAGAAGATAAGTAATTATTTCAGGCATCCTAATATACTGGGACACTGTCCTATTCTTCCATAGTACTAACTTCATAAAGACAAGAACCATTGCTTACAAAATATTTAACCAAGAAAACTGTATTAAGTGCATATGAACTGTGGAGAAGTCAAATATTGTAACATACCCGTATCTTGACAGTATATCTCCAGCCTCAAAGATTATATATATCTGTAGATGTTATTTTTCCTAATAGTGGGAGATAATGGCATCTCCCATAATTCTGTATTGTAGTGTTCTGTGAAGCATATTTTTGGTTTCATATGCTTTTTAAAAATATTTGTGGGAAATCTTGACTCCCAGGATCACTCAGTTGTTGAAGTCATGTTTTCCTTCCGACTGTGTAAAAGAGTTCATATTCTGAAAAAACAGCAATCAGTGCTATCAGTGCAGTAACTATTCCATTTCCATTAACTCCATGGAAGCAATGAATGAACAAGGGCCACAGGGTCAAGGGTCAGGTTAAACTGCAGCAGGTTTGGGAAGCCTTGGTGTGACCTGTTTTTAATTTTAGAGCACGTTGCTGGCTGCTTCAAGTCAGCTAAAAGAACCTTGGGTGCTATGTACCCTGGAAATACTCTTCTTGCCAAAACAGGGCATGGCGTGGTATGAAGCTACTAAGTAACTGCTAATTCTGATCAACTCTGTTAACTGCAGTGATGTTCTGCGCTCCAGAGTATCCTCATTTTTTGAGATGTCAGTGGTTCTTTAAAAATATGCTGAAACCTTTTTTGAGACTGTTTTCTGCTTGGTTTAAAAAACAAAAAAGTCAACAGGCTTCTTAATGCACCAATAACAAAAGATTGTCTCGTAGAAATAATACTTAATTAAAAGTGAATCAGAAAAAGTCTCCAAAATCATAGGTATAAACAGTCCGTTTCAGGGTGAGTAATAGCCTGCTTGAACTAGTCCTTAATAGGCATTTACCGTATGTATATAATCCTTGTGTCAGACTTCTTTTTTGTGCCTCCACTTCGACATACTTAATTTTTTGTCAATGTTAATGAATCACCTATTTGTTTTAATCTTTTTAATCACTGTAACATGCTCAAGTTATTTTGGTTCTGAGTAAAACAAATAAAACTTCTAGTAGGCATCTAATTGTTGAACTAGTCTGTTTTGCCATTCACTGTTTCTGCTCTCGATATTTTATTTCCTCTTGGAATGTGTTGTAAAGGTAAAATAATTTCTTTTAATCATTTAACATGTGTAATCTTGTTCAGATTTCTCTTGTGCTCAAAAAGAATAATTGTCCCAAAATTGCAAGAGTCCCAAACCTGTATTCATTAGTAGGCAAAATTACTCAGCCTCTTTAATGGGAGTTTTTTTTCTTTGGTATGGACTGCTGGCTGGGCCAGAGGGCATCTTATCTTCTGTTTTCCTGGTGGTCTAAATGCTTTGATTTTCCTTTTCTCTGAAGTCATTTGTATATTTGTATGCTCACTGGATTGGGCTAAGTGCACTTTGGAGAACGGTTCATGCTTCTGGGAACTATGTGATTGTCGGCTCTGAAAGACAAAATACCAGGACACATAGGCCGTAATTTTCTTGTTCGTTAGACATTTATGCTCCTTTGTAGTATTAGCAGAACACTATTATCTAATTGAAACAACAATGTTGCTGACTTTTTAATTAAACTTTTGGCAATAAATCCTGAGGAGTCTAAACTTTTTTTACTAAATAAATCAAAACTTGCAGTGAGTCACCTATGGGTTTTTGCTTTGGTTGTGTTTGTTTTGTTTGGGGTTTGTGTGGTTTTTGGTTGTTTTTTGGGGGTTTTGTTTTTGTTTTTGTTTTTTTTTTAAATTTGATGTCTAGGCAAAGCAGTATGCTGAGGGTAGTAAATTTGGGTTAACCTTAGAATCTTTAAAACAAATGGTTTCAAGCACTTGGGCTAGCTTTGATTTATATTTCTTTGTATAAAGAGCACAGACAAAAATTTATGATCTGGAATCTAAAGTTTGTTAACTTACCCAGCTTCTGTGGGATCTGTCCTTAGATGCCTTTTAAATGGTCATAGTAGTTCAGTTTGCCTGTGTATTCATATGTATGTACATTAGTTGTAAGACGAGTTGTATGCACATCTGTTGTAAATCTGTTTTATAGTAGCCTTATAGCTGAACTGAGAGCTGTGTAAGTGTAAACTAAATTTAAAGCACTTTAGAGCTACTGAAGATCTTGTAAATGATTACGTTCTGCCTTCCTTAGCTGTGTCAAAACGGAAGTGGGAGCTTCAGCTCTTCTGCAAGTCTTGGATGTGGCTGGAGCGTGCTCCCACACATTTTGCCATACCAAATGAAGTGTGGGTGTGCTTGAAGTTCCCTGTTTCTCACTTTGCACTAAAAGTGCAGAGCCTCCCATCTCCTCCTGGAGAGACAGTTTGCAGAGGATGCTGTGCCGATGTGCTTGGCGCTCCCGTCTCACGGGTGTAAGAACAGGCAGGCTCAGGCCTGGGCTGAAGGCTGGGAGCAGGGATTTCTCCCATTCTCCTGCTGCCTCACACACACTGCTTGGTGTATTCCCATCCATCGCCTAGCCTTTGCGGGGGGGGAGGGGGGCCCTAATGCATTATCGGGGGCAAAGAACTCTGCAGGGAGAATCATGGAGTGCCTTGATTTTTTTTTTTTTTTTTTCCTAAGACTGTTGAACAGATGCAATGTCCAAAAAAGCAATAACAAACCCTTCAGGAAGTGTTTGGGCTGGATGTCCACCTTGGCACTTTTAACGGCCTGCTTTTGTGTTTCAGGGGTGAATTTCCTGGGCAAGGCAAAAGTTGGGGGCAGGCAGGACAAGACTTTCTTCCCTACTAGCACCAACCAGATCAGCATGTAATGCTGAGCATATGATAGAGGAGAGTAGGACGCAGCTGTACTTGATGCAGCACGGCTGCACTGGTCTGCTTCATGTTCAGTGGGAATTCAGCAAAAACGTTGCGGACTGCGTGAACTTTGCAAATTCAGCAGAAGGCTCTTGAGCATCAAAATTGGCTGTGAGAGACTGGCAGGCAGGACATTTTGTTTCTGAATAAAAAGCAAGCTCTGATCACAAAGCTGCTGCCTTTCACCGCTGTTCAGAATGTGTTAATGGGCGTTTATGACTCTGTATAAATTAATTCACAAATTGCACCAAGTTGGGTGAGAATTTGCTTGTCATAGGGTTTTATAGCCCCAAGTGCTGGCTCTTGAAAGCTCATTATCTCTAATCCAAAGAAGGGCTTGAAAGGCCAGCCCTTTCCATTCAGCTAATTTATTGACGTTAAGTACAATATACCTCTCCAATTTATGTTGTTGTACTGCAGTAACTGAAATGAAACAAAGTGAGATCAGCTTTGGACATCTTTCTTTATACACTACACTTGTATCTAGTTTTGTAAAATCCTATAATCTTTATTTTAAATAAATAATAATAAAATAAAAAAAAAAACAACAAAAAAACCCCAAAACCAAGATGCAGAAATAGCCCTAACTGATATAAATCTGGAAAAAGTATGTATTTATTTTCTTAAAAGGAAAGAACACAAACCATGTAAGATTACACAAACGAGAAAATATCTACTGAAGAGTTGGGGGCGGGGGGAAAGCTTTTGCAAAATAAAGTCCATCTGAAGTTTAGTCTTGACATAAACACTCAAGTGTCAGCGCAGTCTAGCTCCTAAGCTAGACCATTCTTCAGCAAATACCTTTCATTCTCACACACCTATAAATTAAGATATATAATCACCTACTACTGTTTAACATAAAGCAACTGAAACTTTTTGCATTTATTAGGAGCTCAACTCATAGCTTGAAAGGAACCTTGAACCATTTAGGCACCAGGTATCTTCAGTTGTTAAGTTGTATCTCCATGGTAAAATCATTGTGTGCTTTCAGCCTGTACAGGCAGGTCCCTGCTAGCTGTGTTCTGGTTAGCGCCCATCCTGACTACTGTAGAGAGGGGCGGTGGGCTAGCCCGTGTGAGGAGCGGGCACAGAGCTGGGCTTGTTCTCCACTTCTTGGCAGGCTATTTTAGAAGCTGTGCCTGGGGTGGCTGGGTATTTGCTGGTATTGCTGGCCAGGTTGAATGGGAGTCTTCCACTTGCAATCTTGGTCCATCTTCCTTCATTACATGAGTGGTTCTCCAGGAATGTGGTCACTGATGGGTTTGCAGCTTTTGATGAGATTCGTAAATGTGTTGCTAACTGCAGGATCTAACTGCATCTTTTCGTACGGGTGGGGTGTTCAGAGCAGCTCTCTCCAGCTGCAATGCTCTTGGGTTTCGTAGTTATCACCCTTTGTCTTTCCCAAGGTCTGGGTCACTCTCCTCCAAGCAGCTGCCTGCTGTCAGCACTTACACAGCTGGAACAGCTGGGAGTGCCCCCTTTTAGAAGGGTACCCGACAAGACCAGGGGAGCTTACCTGTGCAGAACCTTACTCAGGAGGTTGTTTTTTTTTGGCATATATTAAAATATAAAGTATTTATCTCCTCTGGTTACAGGGGACTTTGCTATCCCTGTCACTCTCCTCCAAGCAGCTGCCTGCTGTCAGCACTTACACAGCTGGAACAGCTGGGAGTGCCCCCTTTTAGAAGGGTACCCGACAAGACCAGGGGAGCTTACCTGTGCAGAACCTTACTCAGGAGGTTGTTTTTTTTTGGCATATATTAAAATATAAAGTATTTATCTCCTCTGGTTACAGGGGACTTTGCTATCCCTCTGTCACATTTGGCTGAAATTGTCCTTCAGTCACGGAAAAGGAAAGGGAATGCATGTGCACACACAAGTCTCATTTCTTGAGAGGAACCCTCCCTCCCATCCAAACGACCTTAATTAATAGAGACATTTTCTTAAAGCGAGTGCAGTTGTTTTGGCTGACTGCTTTGGATATAATCTTTGAAATGATTGACTATGTTAAATCATGATAATTAGGTCTGACCATTAACCTCCCACAGAGCTGATTATACAGGGATGTGGGTGATGAGGAAGTTTTTTATTTTTCTCAGTGCTATTGTTTCAGTCTGTTTGCAGAGTAAACACGACGAGTGTGTCGGTTGATTATGCTGCAGACCATCTCTCAAAGCCAGAGGAGACTGATAGGTAGTTTTTAAATGTGAAAACCTGCTCTGGGGAGATGTTGGGGAGGCTCTAGGTCTATGCATCAGTGCCTTCCCAGCCATCCTGACTGTTTACTTACTGAGTGGCTGTTCCTAGAGCATTTCTCCCCTTTAGTTTAGCTTCTCCCCAACACAGCTTTGAGGGACAGCACTCTTTTCATTGCTTTAAGGTTGTCTTGACTAAGTTAGAGCAGCAGAGATTGACTCCTCCCTCCCAGCGATTCTGCAGACAAGCACAGCCCAACTCCTAAAAGGTGTGTTTTAAAAGGGCATCTCATAGTCTGCCTGTCATGCTCATAAATCAGTTATGACTATCGCATGGCTATGAGCACTCCAAGTAACAAAAGGCAGTTATTGATTGTAAGGGAAGATTGCTACAGGAAGGAGAGCAAGTGGTATTTTGTGCGTTGCAATGGGCAGCTGCCCATACGGTGAAACAGCCTGGGTTTAGCTGAAGGGGTGCTTTGTTGAGGAAAGGAGAATCCTTGCCTGGAATAATTGCCTCTGAGCCAGGGAGAATTGGCTACTCCAGAGTGGGAACAAGCCCCCAGCTACCTCTGGCACAAACAGCGGGGCTGTTGCAAATCTGATTTGAGTCGCTAACAATAAGGTATTGAAAAGGCAAGAGGACCTAGCTGTTCTCTCTGTCTTTCCTTGGGCTTCTAATTTGTGCTTCAACTTCGCTTGCTGAAGCAAACCTGTAACAACACAAATGTGTATGTGGAAACAAGGACAAAAACCTTTAGAAGAGGCAGCAAAAGGCCAGGCAGAAGGGCCTTCAGAAAAGAAAGGAAGCTTCTAAAAATCCAGATATTTTAGATGAAAGGAAAATACAGTCTGAACTGTAATTGCTGGCTGTATGTTGTGATATGAAGCTACAAAATTCTCTCTTCCCCCACAAGAGCTCATAAAACTGTGCTCTGTGTACCAGATGGATTATTTTGTTTTTCATTAAATAAAGAAACTTGTAAGCAGTGCTCTGTACCATAGCGATCATAATCTCTACCATTCCTCTCCTTTTCCTTAAACACTGGAGCACCCACTTTGCAGGCTCTGCTCAGGCAGCGGCGGAGCCCCGGGGCGAAGCCCCAGCCTGCTGGTCACCCGGCTTGGGGGCTGAAGGCAAGGCGTGCTCCTGGCGTCTGAGCACCTTTACTGCATGGGTTCGGTTGTGCTTTGATCAAATCCTATTTCTGAAATCAAATAAAAGGCTCTATTGCACAGTGTTTGAATGGCACTCTCTGTGCAACAGCGGAAGTCGGTTGGCTTAGGTCTGTGGAGCTGGCACTGCTGCAGGTAGGGGAGAGCAAAGAGAGGAGGCTGAATAATGAACAGTTTTTATGTAGAAGATAGCAAGAAATGTTTTATGAAGGTCACCAGGAAAAACCAGGTTTTGCCAGTTAAGTCAACATATTCAGTTATTCTTTGCAGCTTTCAAATTTGTAAGGTGTAATGTGTTAAAAGTTTCATTGTGATCCTTATAACTAAGACACAGTTCTTGACAGTGCTCTTGCAGCATGCACCGAGCAGCACACCCCTTGCTCCACTATTTCCCTGCCTAATCTGTTTGCCTACTATCTTGTGTAATAGGAATGCAACTCTTTTTTTTTTTTTTTTTTTTTTTTCCTTTTTGCGTAGCTCTTTTATCCAGAAGTTTATTGAGCATTTTACAAAAGCAGGTATTATTATCTTCATTTATGTTTCCATTATACTGGAAATTTCAGCTATAGCTGTGGTACAGCAGCTTCTCTCATGATGTTCACAGGCACTGGTCAGTTTGTACCACTTTTGGGCTGGAGGAAACTGCTCTACTGCAAATCTTGCTTACTAATGGTCTTGTGTGTATTGCCATGGGTCTGTAACTAGATGTGGTGAGTGATAAAGTGTGAATTGAGACCAAATATGCTGACTTCTTTGCTCCATCCAATGGACCCATTGCTCATATCCTGTTACAGAAAACCTCTCTGAAATTATGGAAAAAATTGCATTCCAAAAGCAGAGAAGAGCTCAATTATAAGTTGTACCCAGTTATCAAATATTGAACTATACTCGGTTTAGGTGAACACTAGAATAGTATTAGATATTTTTTGTTCAGTTCATGACTTCTTCTTATAACTGATTTCAGTTACATGTATTTTTACCTAATGAAGTATACATCTAGCAAAAATACTGGGGCAAAATGTTCTTATATTGTTACCTCCTTTTTTTTTTTTTTTTCCCCCAGTATTTTTAAAATATTTTGATAGGTCTGTCTGTATATTAGTTAAAAAAAGCATTTGAATTACTATCACAAGGTCCGCACACATTTAGGTTTTTTTGGTTAAATACTGAAGATAGCTAATACTGATAAGTATGTCACCAAGTTTAATACAGAGATGCTTGCTTGATGTAATCATATCACTTTCATTGAGCTATGTGATGTTCTTTAACATGCCTTGTGAAAAATGTAATCCCTTCTGGATCACCATTTTATTCTTCCTGTCTATGCAGTAACAAGCGACTTGTGGCCTTAGTGCCAAATGACACATCATTCAACACCCGACGAGCCTACACCAGCGAAGATGAAGCCTGGAAGTCGTACCTGGAGAATCCCCTAACAGCAGCTACCAAGGCTATGATGAGCATAAATGGTGATGAGGACAGTGCGGCTGCTCTTGGCCTATTGTATGACTATTATAAAGTAGGTAACTCCATCGTTATTCCTCCCTGCTGCACTAGCAGGGGACCACTAAGAGACATCAAAAGAGGCAGTTTTCAAAGTCAGAAGTCGCTGCATCTTGTTGTCTCTCTGATACTTGCATCAAGCACCCTTTCTGTTTTTGGGAAGCCTATCTGAGGCTGTTTTGATGTCTTTGGTTCTGGAGAGCGAAAAACAAAATTAGAATTCCCGTATTAAATTTTCAACCATGATTTCTTTTTGAGCATAGTGTTCTTCCTCTTCACTTGCAAGAGCGTGGAATGAGTTAGTCACCCATTTTATTTGTACTCAGGTAGTTGCAACGTTCTTTAAAAAGTGGAAAAGGGGAGGCCTTGTCCATCTGTAGGTTTGTCTGCTTTTCTGGTTCCTTCCACACGTTTTAGTTTGCTCTTTACCTGGAGTATCTCTCATCTGACAATTTCCCATGTTATTTTTATTTGTATAATGATTGCAGTAGGCTGTATACAAACATAGAGTGAGGTGTAGCCCTTGCACTGCAAGTTTGCAGTCTAAATAGAAAGGTGGAGGACAGAAACAGAGCTGGACACAAAACCAGAGATCAAAGTCAGTTTACAGGGGATGCACTGGCACACAGTTTATGTCAGGTTCTCAGCGCAGGGCTTTACCTACCATTTTGGTACAACCTTTCTTTATTGTGTATTTCGTAGTGTTTAAGTAGAGCTATGTTGGGGATATCTGCTGAAATCAGAGGAGAGTCCTGCACAGTGCATCTCTGTATAATGCAGAAATTTCACTCTGAAACCCAGGCTCGACCCCTTTGTACTCTGCAAATGGGATCAGTGTTGCCTACCAAGCACTAAAGTACAAAATTGTTCATTTCACTCAAACTATCTCAGTACTCCTGAAGCCACCTATGCCTGCATTGGACAGATGATCTTCTGTGAAAGCTAGCAGAACAATTAAAAACCTTTGCTTTTAGTATTTATTAATATAAATGCTTTTAGAGAATGGGCTGCCCTTTTTAGTCTCTACTATAATAATTAAATGAGTGTTTAGGAGAAGGGTTGTAGGCAATATGCCATATACCAACCTTATGGTTAAATACTGTTTAAATTTCTTTACTGATTATATCTCAAGAGATGTTCCTTGCTTTTGTATGTTGTTATCAGTAGAGGAAAGCTTTTCCCAATGAGAAAGAAGAAAGGTCCTTTTCTCTACTTGACAGAGTTACCACGGTGCCAGAGTCTGTGAAGTTAACATGGATTCGTAAAATTCAGGATGTGTATGAACATTCGGAGTGTTGGGTTCTGTCTTAGTAATAACTTTGTATGTCACAGTTCATTGATCTGCTGGATTTTTTTTGAAATAAAAACAGAACAGCCCCTTCTCAAAACTATGTTCTAAGAGACATGTCTGTTCCTTGTTCAAGGCAGTTGCAAAAGGTTTGGGGTTCAGATGGAATAAATAATGTTAATCTCAAAGCCATTTCCAGCATTCAGTCAAAATTATTTCTGTCTTAAACTGGGAGAAAATGATAACTCTTGTTGATGCTCTCTAATGGGAACTTAAAACCTAACTTAAACCTCTGTGCTATAATGTGGAAGTGTAGAGGAGGACTTCCAGCGCACCAGACTCTTGAATTGCCCTTATTTATCATCTGGCTCATTTGTTCTGACATGCTGGGTAATATTTGTGAAGTACTTCTTCCAGTCAGTAGGGATTATTTGAACTTAACTGTTTGTTTGTTTTTTCCCCTTCTCCTTTTTCTTGTAGTGATATTTACCTAAACATAGATCCTCCTTCAGGGATAAATATCTGATCTTAACAGGGGAATCAACGTGTGCAAATTGTGGCTTGGATCCCACTTCTAAAATGTACGAAAGAGGGGTTTTTAACCAGCAGGATGCTTAATAGGGAGAGAGGATGTCCCTGAAAGAAGGAAAGGCTCAGGCTAGCACTCTGACTCTGCTGCTGTCTTGCAGATATAGCTGATTTTAACCTTGGCTACTTCAGTGCACTGTAGTACTGTTTTTCCTCTGAATTCAGATATTTTCCTGATATTTCTTTAAAAGATTTAAAAATAAAAGGCACAGCTTTAGCCCATTCCTAAGTCTGTTCTTGCTCTTTAATGCTGAGTTAACTGCTGTGACAGAGTGGAAATACCTTCTTTTGTAAAAGATAGATTGTAAGTTTTAGCTCCCAAATTGCTGGTTCAGCAAGAAAATAAAAATACCGTCATGGCAGCAACTTTGCCCTTGGTGATTTCATATCTATGCTGGTGTCAGGAAACCGGTATGTGGGAAGAGAAGTCTTTTAAGTCACTTTTGAGTCTGTCGAGGGACCAGATTGGATTTTTACTTCTCATGGCTGTTGATGCACTCGGCAAAGCAGAAGTCATTTTTCTCTGATGACGTGCCAGTGTGCCCTGACCCGTCCCCCTGCTAGGAAAAAAAAGGATCCACAAACTTCCCCTAGGTACCAATCCTGCGCCCTCCAGACTGTTCTGTAACAGGAGGACTTAGCTGGTGCTTGGGTTTAATTGAAAACGAGCTAAAAGAGTCTCCATGCAGAGCTCATCAAAGCATTGTGTCTTCCTTCTCATCTTTTATTATTCAGTGAAAAGTGTGTGTGTGTGTGTGTTTGGGAATACGAGCTTTGATTTTGAGATAGCTTGGTTTAGCTTGATATTCCAAAGATAAGGACATATAGAAGAGTGCTTTGCTCCAGACTTGCGTGCCCAAGAAGTAGAAAACAATCCCTACATTTTTTCCCTTTGGAAATTATCTTTCTGTTCATAATCAGTCTCCCAAAGAAAAACAGCTCCTGGCATCTGTGAACTAGACAACACTGATACAGTTACATTTTTCTAGTTGTCGCAGTAGAGTAGTTTGAAGCTGTGAATACCTGACAGTTGCATTTACCTGACCCCATGCCTGGTGTTGTTCTCAGGTTCCCAGAGATAAAAGGCTGTTGTCTGTTAACAAAGTGAGCGATAATCAAGAAGACCAAGATAAAAGGTACAGTATTATTCAAAATCATACACCCAGCTACTAACAGTGTTGATCAGTTGGGAACTGAAAGAACTATGATAGCCTGAGGGTTTATGGTTTTCTTCCAAAAGATAAAAGAATGAAGAGTGTTTTGGGAAGCAAACTTACTCCTTTTTACTTTTAAAAAATTGAACAGTATTATTAAACATGCGATTTGCAAAGTAACAGAAAGTTTCATGATTTGTTTGTGGTTTTTTTGTTGTTTTGCTGCTGCTGAAGATCAGTAAAATCAGATTATTGACAGTTGGCTATTGGCTGTTTTTCAGTTTCCTTCTTTTAGAGCAAAAAGTGAGTAGCTTGACCTCAGTAACCTGCTTTATACGGTTTTATTTAACATAATTTAGGGTCTACCCAGAAGCAAATAACTCTTTTAAAATCATTCGCTCAAAATGCTTTTCTCACTCTCAGATTTCAGCCTCCCTCTGTAGGCTAAAAGTGACTTGAAGAGGCAGAGGAAGCCGAGTCCTGCCTTTATTAAGATGTGGACAAGAGACAGTGCATATTTATGTTGGAAGCAAAAAGTTTTTACATATAGGAAGGTATCTTCATGTAAAATTATAGCAGAGAGAAGCTATACAAGGTTTATTTCAATGTCACTAATTTGGGACAGCCTTAGATGATCTCCACTAGCTGTGTAAGGTGAAAGTTTAAATAGGTAGTAGTATAAATTCACTGTTTGAAAACAGAATATGAAGCTTTTTTTGAAGGACAGTTTTTTCTTCTGCAAATGCCAGAGAAATTCCAAAGTTGAGTGTGATTGACAAAACTGGCCTTCAGTGGAAAGCCGAGAGAGAGGAACTGTAATGTCAGAACATATCTCCTGGGTTGAAAACAAAGCAGTGTATTACACCTTCTAAAAGTTTTATGAGTTAACAATTTTACGTCAGCACAACTACTGTCAGCAATCAGATTGCTTTCAACAGCGGCCGCGGGTAGATGTGGGAATGCTGCTGGAGGTTACCTTGCAGCCGCTATAGTTACCGATCTACTCTGATACAGTGGGATTCCTGGGCTTGCTCTTTCAGAAGAGCATTGGTACCAGAGTTACACAAACGGTAGTGGCCTGTTGACAGCCTGAAAGAGCGTATGAATTTTCAACGTATGAATTTTGCTGTTGATATTCTTCCTATTTCACATGCGAATTATCTAGTACCCATCTAATATCCATATGTTGCCTTACTTTCTGTGGTTATTTTTTGCCTAAAGGCTGTTGCACTGGTGGATTGATTTTGCATCCAAATTATAAGCAAAAGCAACCCTGAATACCCAGAATTTATTGTAACAATTCGTACCAATTATAGGTCAAATCAAATGTATTAGCTTTCCCTGGCTCTTAAAGAGCTCTAGACCTCTCTGCTTGCCTTACAATGTCTTTTGCTGAGTATTTGTTAATGTACTACTACTTCTGGCAATGGCTTATCAGAATTGAAAGATCTTCCCTGACATTAAGAACTTTGAACTATTTAAGGAGGAGATTTACTCTATCAGGACGGTTCATAATTTTTTTGATTTTGTCTCACAGAAATTGTCTTAATACCACGGAAGCTCAGAGTAACTTAAGTGGGGGAGAGAACCGTGTGCAAGTCCTGAAGACAGTGCCTGTTAACCTTTCCTTGAACCAAGATCCTTTGGAGTCATCCAAAAGGGAATACAACACAAACGTGTCTGGGAGCTCGACGCCCATCACGGGGACTGGAGTGACTGTGGTTAAAGCAGAGGAGTTCACCCCTGTTTTTATGACCCCACAAGCACACTATGCAAGAGGAGAAAATGAAGAGCACCGAGGGGTTATCTTTGAACCATACGAAGTGTCCAACATTGCTCCCCACACAAATTATCTCAAAGATGACCAGCGCAGTACTCCAGACAGTACATACAGCGACACCTTCAAAGATGGAGGAACAGAAGTAAGTTTTTCACCTCGAATTAGCATCTAAGAACTCAATAAAAAGCTGTAAACAAGATAAGGAGATTTGAGCTTGTAAACAAGATAAGATTGGAGCTGTCCACAAGAGCCATTACAAGAGCAGTGATGCTTCCTTCAACAAACTCATCTCTGCTTCTTGCCGTGTTCTTGTCAGTCCGTGCTCTGATGATAGGGGAACATCATGTGGTGTTTCAGAAGACAGTTTTAAAGTTGTTTATTGCTCTGAGAATAATAGATATTGATCTTTTGTCTTCTGGGATATTGTGTCAAGTACAGGATAGTTGCCATTCTGAAGGATCTGTTATCCATTAACAAGATCTGCCTTCAGACCTATTCATAAGAGTAAGAAAAGCCAGCAGGTCGAGGGATGTTCTCCTCCCTCTCTGCTCTGCCCTAGTGAGGCCCCATCTGCAGTCCTGTGTCCAGTTCTGGTCGCCCCAGTTCAGGAAAGACAAGGAACTACTGGAGAGAGTCCAGTGGAGGCTACAAAGATGATGAGGGGACTGGAGCATCTCTCCTATGGGGACAGGCTGAGGGAGCTGGGGCTGTTTGGCCTGAGGGAGAGAAAACTGAGAGGGGACCTCATCAATGCTTATAAATATCTCAGGGTGGCTGTCGAGAGGACAAGGCTAAACTCTTTTCTGTGGTGCCCAGTGACAGGACAAGGGGCAATGGGCACAAACTGGAACTTGGGAAGTTCTGTCTGAACAAGAGGAAAACTCCTTCACTGTGAGGGTGACAGAGCCCTGGCACAGGCTGCCCAGAGAGGTGTGGGGTTTCTTTCTCTGGAGATACTCAAACCCCGCCTGGACAGGTTCCTGTGCGACCTGCTCTGGGTGACCCTGCCCTAGCAGGGGATTGGCCTAGGTGATCTCCAGAGGTGCCTGCCACCCCCTGCCGTTCTGTGGTTCTGTGAGATAGTGGCCACTTTGTAACTGGGAACTTCTTAACGATCTCCTGAAAGTGGAAATGAGCAGTGTCAGCCTCTGCTGCTAGATAAACCCAAGTACTTTATTCAGAAGCTGCCTGTTGCACTAAGCTCTACTTTGCACATGGGCAGGTGAGAAAAATTGGTGGAATTAGGTGATGAGAGGGGAACTGAGAAGTTAACAGGT